>CAUYRT010082918.1:0-20523 GCA_963574885.1 Lepilemur ruficaudatus
CCTGAGCGAGAGCGAGACCCCGTCTCTACTAATAATAGAAAGAAATTAATTGGCCAACTAAATATATATATAAAAAATTAGCCGGGCATGGTGGCACATGCCTGTAGTCCCAGCTACTTGGGAGGCGGAGGCAGAAGGATCGCTTCAACCCAGGAGTCTGAGGTTGCTGTGAGCTAGGCTAACGCCACGGCACTCTAGCCCCAGGCAACAAAGTGAGACTCTGTCTCAAAAAAAAAAAAAAAAAGAATCTTTGAACAAACAACTTTTTTCGTATTTTCCATTTGTACAGTTTAGGATTTAATTATTTCAAAGAATATTTACATATTATTCCACCTTTCTTGTTATTGTCTTCTCCTTTCCACTTCTACACACTAGTTGGTTTCCTACCGATGTGGGGAAATAGCAAGTCAAGTTGAAGGAAGTAACAGGGTGACACGGTATCAGTTGATAACTGTATAGGGTTTAAAATAACAATAATCATGGCCGGGCATGGTGGCTCACGCCTGTAATCCTAGCACTCTGGGAGGCCGAGGCGGGCGGATCGCTCAAGGTCAGGAGTTCAAGACCAGCCTGAGCAAGAGTGAGACCCTGTCTCTACTAAAAATAGATATTAATTGGCCAAACTAAAATAAATATATATATAGAAAAAATTAGCCGGGCATGGTAGCGCATGCCTGTAGTCCCAGATACTCGGGAGGCTGAGACAGGAGGATGGCTTGAGCCCAGGAGTTCAAGGTTGCTGTGAGCTAGGCTGACGCCACGGCATTCACTCTAGCCTGGGCAAGAGAGTGAGACTCTGTCTCAAAAAAAAAAAAAAAAAAAAAAAAAAAAAACCCAATAATCATGAAAAACACCTTCTATTGTGATGTGTAGTTTTGGAAGAACGTTGCATGCCTTTTAAATCTGATCATCACATTTGACAACCACAGTGGCCCAGCGCTCTCTGCTGGGCAAGTCTTGCTGTCTCCATTTTATGAAGGAATCAAAAGATGAAGACAAGTGTTATAAAATCCCTATGCTTGTAAATCTCATACAACTATAGCAGCAAGTCTATTTTATAAGTAGAATGAAAGCAAAATTATCAATCGAATAAAATATAGATTACCATGTCAAAAGCTTTCCTGAAGTTTATACATCACACCAAGTTCTGCCTGCAACAGTGAACAGCCTTATGAGTTTTAGCATCTCAATACCACTGTGTCCTCTGTGATAACTCAGAGTCAGCACACAACTTTTCTTACTTCCAAATGCAGGTAGAGCTTTGAAAGAATATTTTGTCCCAGGTGCAGTGGATCCAAGACTACCTGCCATGAATCAAAGCATGTGATTAATACCACTTTCTATACTTGAGGTCCAAGAGGGAAGGTGTAAAAGGGAAATGACAGAGAAAAAGCTGATACTTTGATTAAATAATCAAGTCAGCTTACATGCCAGTACAAGTTGACTTGATTAATCTTGGTTGCTTTATTTCTAAGTAAAAGTAACAAATTAAATAGGCTCATTCTTACTGAATTTTTTTGAACATATAACAACTAGATTCATGTAGCTATATTGAAAATATCCAGGTTTCTCATAATCACTGTAATTATACTGATTGATTACTTGATTGGTTAGCACATTAACTGCCATGTGAGTTCTATTTAACTCACTC
Organism: Lepilemur ruficaudatus; assembly: GCA_963574885.1. Taxonomy (NCBI): domain Eukaryota; kingdom Metazoa; phylum Chordata; class Mammalia; order Primates; family Lepilemuridae; genus Lepilemur; species Lepilemur ruficaudatus. Next base: position 1,652 of record CAUYRT010082918.1, read on the forward strand.
TAGTTTTGAGCCCAGGGCCTCGTGAAGCATATATAACGTCCACGAAATGGCACCATTGTTTCGTCAATACACATTTCCTTATCTGGAACCACAGCAACCTGAAGCCTTTCGAGAAGACGACCAAGAAGAGGATGGATCTTGAAGAGACAGTCACCAGGAGGACATTCTTCATTGTTAGAGAAATGCCACATTCTCAGAAACATTTCAAAGCAGTTACATGATATAAGCTTTTTCACTGAATTGTCATACAAAATGTTTTTTGACCGATAGTCTGGAAGTCTTGGCGTCTTGCTAAGGCCCATCTAAAACAACACTTCCAAAAATCGTTCCATTTCTTGAGAAGTTACGTTATACCACTTTTTTAGTCGGGAGTGGGGTTTGATATTACGCTTTTGTAAAGTCTGAATTGCACAGATATTAGTTTCCTTCACCATGTAGTCAATAACATCATCTGGTATGATGAATTTGAAAGAAATTATAAGATGTTTCTTCATAGAGATTTACTGCAATTTTGGTTGGGTTACTTTCAGTGAAGTAAAAAATCTTCATGTTACTTCCTTACCCTGGACCCCAGGTCAGAGAACTTAACACTAGTCATTACAGGGTCGTCAGAAACATCTGATGAAGAATCACTCTCACTGAAATCGCCAACTGCTTCAATTATTTCAGTAATAGATTTTGAACAACCTTCCTCACTAGAAAGCTCTGCATGTAATGTTCTTCTTCTACTTTTTCTCCGTGGGTTGCAACTGCTATCAGAACTGCACCCCCCTCCACTAGGACGGCACTAAACAGATCGACATCCTTACCACCCGTGTCCAAAACTTCGTTCACCATTTCCTCCAACGATTCCTTACACTCATTTTCTCTACACATTTTCTCTTGAGAACTAAAATGCAAAACAAACTTATGCAATGATTATAGCTCTGGCCACAGAAGCTTTACAAAAGTAGAGCTAGTGTCTAGGCCAAAAGGTCCATAGCAGGCTGTACACTGTGACATCTCTGTTCATTGTTGTCACTATCAATCGGCATGTCCCCTCCACCTCCTGTCACCCTGCTCCAGCTACCCACCCAGATGCACCACACATGCTGTACTGTGTTCTCCAATTAACATTTCCGCTTGAGTGTTTGCCTGGTGGCTCTTTGAACCAAATCCATACAACAGTACGGGCAGCGTGACATTGCTGCACATACGTAGGGAGAATAGTATGCCATGAGTCACATACAACTCACGTGGTGAGCAGTGGAAAAATTGATTCTAGCGCTGTGTGAGTTGCATGTAACTTAAGCACAGAAAAAAATAAAAAAAATTTCATTAAATTAGAAAGAATTGTTTTGTTGTCAAAGTTTTTTTCTATTTTCTTAATAAAGCACCAGCCCCAAGGAAAAAAATTTTTTTCCTAGTGTGGCAATGTGTTCATTCATTCATTCATTCATTCTCTTTTATGTCCACACCCCACTCCCACCATACTTGCTGTAGAGGTAACAACCACACTGTACTTAACTCTTATACACTTCATCCAATCCTTTTATGGTAATCTCGTTTTAGTTTTCTAATTGTTACATTAAGCATTCTTTTTAGCATTCATTCACGTGTAGATCCAGTCAGTTCTAACTGTGGCCTGGCGTTCCATCTGGTACATCCACCACACGTCCATCGCTGTGAGCCAATTTTCTCCAGTTCCTTCCACATAAAGTTACAACGAACGTTCTCATACATACCCTTATGGGTATGAGTTATATTTTTTCTGAATGTATGCATGGGAGCAGAGTTGCTAGATGAGAAGGTGTGTATATATGTAATTTTACTAAGTAAAAACTAAACAAACAAAAAAAAGTCTCTAAATAAAATTCCCAAATAGGTGTCAATTCTGCAGTTCTGTCAGCCTGCCTGAGGATTTCTATGTTTACTTACCTCTGTCAAAACATGGCTTTAACCATTTTTGCAAGAATAAGCATAAAATGGTAGTCCATTGATGTTTTAAATTTTATTTTTGAGGTTACAAGTGATTTTGAGCGTATGTTATGTCCCTATTAACTTTCAGACTTTCCTCTTTTATAACTTGCCTTTATCTATTTTTTCTTAGTGTATTATAAGATTTCCTTGCAGAAATGGACTATTAATTCTGTGTCAGATTTAGAAATTACAGATGTTGTCATCTATTTGTGTCATTTGTCGATTAGCTTTTTTATTCACGTTCTTACTTGAAAGGAGTTTGTCAATTTCATACAATTGAACTAATCAATTTTTGTTTTTGTTTTCTTTTGGCTGTCTTTAGCTAATGTGTGGTCAATTCAATGTGTTTCTTGGACTAGGGAAGCAGCACTGACCTTCTAGAGCCTCCATATGTGATTATCATAAAGGCTGAATTGAAGGCTGTACAGCCACCTACTCATACGTACTGCACGTAATCTAGTTCCCCAAAAGGGTTTCAGTATTTTCCATACCACTGATATAAATTGTTTTATGTCAATAGTCTTTTTAAGACAATAAAATCTAATGTGTATAGATTGTCATAATATCAAGGAATTTTCCTTTAATACCCAGATATGAATGCTATATGGGCCCATCGATTGCAAAATATTTAAGCATAGATATATAATTAGTTAGATACACACATATATATTATATGTATTATATATATAAAATAGTTTCATACTATATTGTTGTACTAACTTGGCTGAGGCTTATATTATTAATAGTTACCTTATTATTAGTTCTTTTTGATAATATGTAAAATACACACCTTCCTATTACTATTTAAGTTTTTCATCTTTTTGATTTTCTCTTAATGGCATTATTTTCAAGCTCAACTTTTGAAGATATACTTAATACTTTCTTTTGATACTTAACAGTGCTGAAAAGTTATTGTTTTAATTGTGTCATATAAACTTTCATTGTACTTTTAATATATCAAAAAGAACTAAATATTGTATTGATTATTTCTCTTATATGAGCTCTACATACTTACTCATAATCATTTTTATTTAGCATTTATTTCTTTAGGGTTAAAATTCCTAAACCATCATCTGGAGAAGATTCAATAAGGTGGAGATCATCAACTCTAAGTGAAGAGTTTCTTTGTTTGTAATATTCATCTTTGCAGAATTCTCCCACTCGGAAACCTATGGAAACAACATGGATAATTTTTTCACTGAAATCTTACAGAGAGTTCAATTCTTTCCTTAAGAAATATATATGGGGATGGGGTTTGTTTTACTGTTTAACATTAAAGCAAAGTGGCTAACAAAATAAGCATTTTATTCCTTCCCCAGGATGACAAATTGCTGACGAACTTGGATCCCATTTGATCCAAGTGTTGTGCAAAAGGAAACATTTCACGTAGCTTTATGAGATTTTGGAATGCTTTAATTCCTGAAATAGCACTATTGCTGTTAGAGGAAGCTTTGCTTCAGGATAACTTACTTCCTTCTCTGCAACATGTAGATATTGTATTTTATTGTCTTCAAAGTTTTTACTTTACAAATGGAATGCCATTTATATCATATCATTCCTAACTTCAAGGTCTGTTTGATATTTTTTAATCATGGAATTGATTTTCTAAGCCGTACAGGGTAGACAAGCCGGCGATGACTTTGTCGAATCGTCCATTCTTGATGCTATACAGAGGGTTGACAGTGCAGTTAACGCCACACGAAGACATTTGTTTTCATGGTAAGAATGTATTTTATTTAGATTGCAAGATTGATTTCATTTCTGTTCTACTTAGTTTTCATAATGTCAGTAAATCACACAAGGATAGTGCATAAGATTGCCACAGAGTACTTTCTTTAGTTCTTGGGCTCACATCACCCCCTGGGCTGGCCATTGTCGTAGTTCAGCCTCACAGAGAGGGAAACTTCTTCCTGCATAGAATCTAAATGGCATTAAATTATGCCACAGACCCACTCTATACAGTCTGACAATAGACACCAGGCAATAGGCTCTGCTACGTCAGCATCCATCAGACGGTCTAGTGCTTCTGCAATCCGTGAACTGAGTCATTACCAACTTGAACACACCTGGTTATAAACTGGGAGACCACAGGTAAAACTTTTGCATAGGATATGTGGCACTTTGCATTATTTTAATTTGAATTGGAATGTGTTTAGAATAGTGAAACCTTCCAATCCTACAAACTGTTTCATGTTTGTGAAACCAAAATGTATTAAAGAAAAGATGATTGCTGTGTTCATAGTCAGATAAAGTATATATCCAGTATTTGCAATTGTTCACTAAAAAAGACTTCCGAAAATGTCAAATCAAGTATTACCCGGATTCCTGCATATCCACAAGCAGTGTGGCATGGTGGTCACGGACTGACCATGTTCTGAAGCCATGTGGCCTATTTATATCCTGTGATTCCTCACTTCATCACCTTCTATCTGGGTGACCTTGGTCAAGTGACTTAACATCTTTTTACCTCAGGCTTTTTATCTGTAAAATTTGGATAAAAATAGGATCTACTTCATGGGTGCACTTGCTAGGAGGACAGAATAAGATAATATGGAAAAGGTACTTCAATGGGCCTGACACATGGAGAGTGCTTCACTGAAGGGAGCTATTAGTATCAATAACATTACTATTATTCTATCATCTAAAGTTATTATGATTTAGGACATAGAGGATAAGATGTGCCTTAGCTGACCCAAATCTCTAAAACACTTTGCTTCATATTCTCAGCAACTTTAGTTTTCTTTTTTAACTTATTTAGTTCAGTTCTACAAATCTGCATAAGCCACTGTTGTGTGCTGGCCAGGGGGCTTGGTACTTGGGATACAAAGATGAGTAGGGTGACATCTCATCCATAACCCAGTTCCTTCTTTAGTGGAGCAGATGATATGTCCGTAATTTAAGCACATCTTGCTGTGTACAGAAGAGAGGTATGGAAGGTTACAAAAGTAATAGAGAACATGGTGTGATAGCTTGTCAGAGCCATCAGGAGACTGTACGGGGAGAGTGATGTCAGAGCAGGATTTTAAGGTGAGAGTGAATTTCCATTTGGGAAAAGAGAAGAAAAAGTGCCAAGACTGACAGAGTGTTTCACACTATTTCAGTGGGTTTACTGAGCCCCCTAGAACCCATGCACAGACCTCTCATGTACATAACCCCCACCATAGATGTTGCTTTATTATAGAAAACCATAGTTTAGAATATTAATTTATTAAAAATGCATTTTTTGAGTTCAGCACTGTGACTGACATTTGGAATTCAGTTGTTATTAAGATAGAACCCACAGTTCCCCTGTGGAGTTTGTGTTCTAGCGGTGGAGCTTTCATTCTTCTCCAATGTTCGGAAAATGCCTTCTCAAATGCACGGCCTATGTAAACGGCATGGATTCTTCAGTTTTGCCTAGCAAAGAGTCATGTCTTTTGTCATTTACAGAAAGCCTCACACCCCCAGTGACCTACTGGCTCAGTTTCGATACCCACATGACCTACGAACTGTGCAGACAGCAAGAGCAGCAGAGATTTTTGAGCGCACACTGCAGCTGATCCCGGAACGTGTGAAGCAGGGGCTCACTGTGCATTTGGAAGGCAGAGGTCAGCTGTGAAGCCCCTCTGTTCTAAGCCTGCTGTCCACAGCAAAACTGACCTCCACCTCAGTAATGAATACCAAACATCGTGGGATTTAGAAATTAATTTATTCACCACTTTTGCCAAGTAAATGCAGATGTTTCTCATAGGAACTGTAATTCCAAAGTAGGGACAATAAATACATATTCAAACATGCCACAACTTTTGCCCGTGATACATATTGAACAAATCTAGGGGATCCCTTTTATGTAAACTTACTTTTCAAATGCAAAAGATATTACTACTTCCTATAGAGAAATACTTGAAATTCCTTCCACCACCATTTATATCTCTTCCTAGTCCTGTTTTTTTTGTTGTTGTTATTTTCAAGTTCTTGTGTATTTCTTTCCAAAGCCAGATACCTACTTAGTAAATGGCAAATGAGATGACACAGAAAGTTTCAGATTTTCTGTCTTTCTCTTTAAAATGAAATAAATGATGTGAGCCTTTGCTGTATACTATTTGTGCTGTGAGTGGAACAGCAACTTCCACAGGTTTACCCTTCCTTTATTTTCCTTCAGAAAATCTACTGAGCCCTGGTGCAGAAGGCCTATCCGTGTGCTTGGCTCAACCCAAAGTGCTCTGCATAATTTCTCCAAAGTGCATCTCACTGTCCTTAGTTGCCCATTATGTATGTCTTGGGCTTTCAGAGCTTCCCTAACCAAAATGTCCAGTGAAATTTCCATATTAGCACTTTAATTCAGCTGTTGCCTACTTAATTTTGAGCCCTGTCAGATGTGAGTTAGGCATGGTCTGGTCTACAAGAGCCCAGTTTTCCTTCTCCCAACCCCAGGTCAGGTCAAACCCTCAAATCTTTCTGGCCCTCTGTGAGTTTCCTACTCACACATGTCTACTAGGAAAAGAAATACTCAGAAATAACTTAGTCTAAATTCGTAACTAGAAAATGACAAGCAATAAATATCTATAGAGATTTAGCTTATCTGAAATATGCATCCAGTGTTCATTAGCAAACTGAATATATCTTCTCATCTAAAGTAATCAAGAACTTTAACATTTTTTTCCCAAGAAGAAAACCACTATGCTATTTTACCTCTCTTTCATTATTTGTAAAGTTAAAGGCCTTCCCCTCTCCTCACCCCATGAGCAGCTTGCTCTTACAGTAACCCACTATCTGCATCTTGATACACCAGAGGATTCTTTCTTTGTATCTACCCCAGATTAAGATATCCCAGGATCCAGCTAGAAACTAGCTAACATAGTTAAAGAACAAATGGTCCGGATACCATTTACCACTGTCTGAGGATTAGAAAGGAATAACTCTTAGCAAGCCTGGTGTACTGAGTAGTTTTTGTAGTATTGAGAGAATGCTGGAATTATAAGCCCTGTTAAAAGGTATGGCTCCAAGGCACTTCCGGTGTGTTGCACATTCGCCGGGGAATGACAGCATGTAGCAGTTCAGAAAGTTACTGTTTCATCCCTCCTTGTCAGGAATCATGTGGGTTGATATTCACATGATCCTCACTGACATACCGTTGACCTTGTCCACTAGAAGCACAAAACCTGAAAGAATTCTGAAATGGAAACAAATAAAAATCAACAAAACAATTCTGGGGTAAGAATTAACAAATCCTTAGCGATGTTGTGTTTGTAAAAGCACAGAAGTAGAAGTTAGGAGCTGGCACATGGTTCTTCTTCCATTCTGTGCCTTCTAGAATTAAGCACTGTTTATAGGATAGACAACACTAAAGTAAGCCACTGTCTTTGAAAATGTCTTTTGCCGTTAAATAACTGTTTCCCCGCCTTTGTAGTAAAGTGCTTCGTCGTGACCTAATGAAATGTTGGAAGTAAGAAAGGCTTCTGCACACTCAGGCAGGGCGGGGGTTCGGCGCTGCCCCCTGGCGCCTTCCTGACCCCTCTCCTGGCTCTCGCTGCTCGCATTCCGCTACAACGACTTGGTGTCCCCGCGCTCCCTCAGCCTCATCGCCAATTCATCAGGATGCACAGCCCACAGGAATCTGCCCAACTGCTCCGACCTGTGTTTCCACCAGAAGTACCGAGCGCACGACGGGAGGTGCCACAACCTGCGACGGCCCACGTGGGGCGCGGCGCGCACTGCCTTCCCGCGCCTGCTGCGGCCGGCCTACCCGGACGGCTTCAGCGCGCCCCGCGTCCTCTGCCGCCCGCTCCCGCCGCCCGGCTGGTCTCCGAGGAGCTGGCGCGTGCAGCGGCCGTCACCCCCGACCGAAGATAAACGCACATGCTCGTGCCGTGGGGCCAGTTTTTGCACCACAACTTGGACCACACCGTGCCTGCGCTGAGCACGGCCCGCTTCTCGGACGGGCAGCCGTGCAGCTCCGTCTGCACCGACAACCCTCCCTGCTTCCCCCTCGCGGTGCCGCACGCTGACCCCCGGGGCAGCCGCGCGCCCTGCACGTTCTTCGCGCGCTCCAGCCTGGTGTGCGGCAGCGGCAGTGTCTCCTCGGTGACCGGCTCAATCTACGCTCGAGAGCAGGTGAACCAGCTCACAGCCTACATTGACGCCTCCAGTGTTTACGGGAGCTCGGAGCAGGAAGCCCGGGTTCTCAGAGACCGCTCTGTGCCTCGAGGACTCCTGAGGAGAGGCTTGCCCTGGTCCCCTTCTGGAAAGCCCCCTACTGCCCTTTTCTACGGGCCCGCCCACTGAGTGCGCATGATATGCACAGGACAGCCACAGCCCCTGCTTCCTGGCCGGGGGCCTCCGGGCCAATGAGCACCTGGCCCTGACGGCCATGCACACCCTGTGGTTCCGCGAGCACAACAGGGTGGCCGCGCAGCTGTCGGCTCTGACCCCCCACTGGGACGGGGACACCCCGTACCAGGAAGCCAGAAAGATCGTGGGCGCAGAGCTGCAGCACATCACCTACAGCCACTGGCTGCCCAAGGTCCTGGGGGCCCCTGGCATGAAGATGCTGCGAGAGTACCAGGGCTACAACCCCAACGTGAATGCAGGGATCATTAACTCTTTTGCTACCGCAGCTTTCAGATTTGGCCACATGTTAATCAATCCTACTCTTTATTGACTCAATGACACCTTCGGTGAAACTCCCGAAGGCCACCTTCCACTCCACAAAGCTTTCTTTTCACCTTCCAGAATAATCAAGGAAGGCGCGATAGATCCACTCTTCCGGGGGCTATTTGGCGTGGCCCCTAAGCTGCGAGTGTCCTTGCAGCCCCCAGCCTGGGGCCCGCGGAGAAGCTGCTCTTCCCCGCCCGCTCTGTGGCCCTGGATCGGGCTGCCGCCGACATCCAAAGGGGCCGCGACCACGGGATCCCGCCCTACGCTGACTTTCGAGTTTTCTGTAATTTGACTTTTGTCGAGAACTTTGAGGCTCTTCAAAATGAAATTAAAGATCCAGAGATCAGACAAAAACTGAAAAAGTAAGTATACAAATATTGCCTGGATTTAAGCATTTCTTGGGAGAAGGAAAGTGTTAAAAGGCTTTTTGTGTGGGTGGAATTTTTTTTTCCGGGGATGTTATTGCAGAGCTTTTACTAATTGTTACTCGTAGAGAAGTTGGCTGTTAAAGGAAAAATTCTCCAGAAGCTGAAATCTTCCTTTTACCCCCTTCTCTGTCCATCTCCTTGTAAATGCAGACAGCGCGGCCTCCCGTTGACTTGGCAGTGCAGTCCATTCAGACGAGAGGTAAGCTTGTCTGGTTCATTCATGTTCCATGGCAATCCAAGCAAAGCCCTTCTCTTGATATAAAGGCCATAAATTCTGATATAAAGCTGTAAAATAAACTGTTCCATCACACAGGCCTCCTTAAATGGGGCAAAGTACTGAAAATGAAATCAGAAGTTATTTTTTGTCAAGAGAACAAACAGTTCTGAATTCGTGGTCAGAATTTAAGTTGCGGTCTTTTCACTACATCCTTAATGACTTTCAGTAAAGTATCAGTATTTATATATATATATATATATATATGATTCAAAATTTCTTTGAAGCTACAAGTATACACATTTTCAGGAGATAGCTTTACCCATTCTTAATGTTCACCAACCTTCATCACTTAAAATGTTTAAAAAAAAAAGAAATATTTCATCAATAAGTTTTGTCTGTGGTAGACTAAATATACTAGATTAAATTTATTAATATATTAAGGTATATTAGTGTGAAATCTTTCAAAGAAGTTTAAATTTGTTTATAAATTATATAGGCAATTGTCAATATTAGGTCTTTCTTTGCAAAACCAAGAATATACATACTTGTATGCCACTAGAATTTGTCTCTCATATATACAGAAAATCAACCCATGAAAATGTATAATATATTTAAAACAAATCAAAGTACCATGTGGGTTGAATTTGCAAGTTTCTACTGGAAAGGACATTGATTTTTGGATTCATGGAGGTAATAGTTTAAATCTCTGTTCTGCCATCTATTAGTACTGAGAGCTTGTGAAAAGTTTTTAAACTGTTTTGAATCTCAGAATACCTATAAAATGAGAAAGTAGTGCTTCCTCCTCAGAGTTGTTTAAAGATTAAATTACATAAAATGCATCAAATTCCTGGCCCAGTTCCTGCTGCCTCATAAGCAATCAGTGAATGTTAGCTGTAGATATTTTATTATAACATGATCATTTTGGTTGTCGGGGTCATTATTATATTGCACATCTGCTATGATCCAGCCCTGCGCTGGTGTGGGAGCCCAGAGGAAGGAAGCAGCATCCTTGCAGCAGAGCCTGACAGCGCAGGGGAGGCAGGGAGCTGCGTGATACTGGTGTGGAAGGGGTTTGGTGGAGGTGGGGATTAAATGCTGTAGGAGCAAAGAGCTGAGAAATGGAAGGTTCACAGCAAGCCACTGATAAAAGATGCCATTTGATCTGGCCTTGGAATTTTTTGAGTGCAAGAGGTTAGATGATGTGGGAATAGCAGGTGGCATCTGGGGCGAAGGACTGGAAGCAGGAAGGTGTGTAGTTGAGGGTCAGAAGGAGGGAACAGAAAGGTAATGGGGCCAGGTTTTAAAGGGTCTTGTGTACAGGCAAAGGAATTTGGTCTTTACCCCATGTTTAACTCTAAAGCAGGAGGGTGACCTGAGGGGAGACTTTGCCATGAAACTAACTGGCAGGAATATGGAAGATGTCCTGCAAGGAGGGGAGGCTAGCAGCAAGGAATTCTACAGTGACTGCAGTCCCCCGGGAGAAGAATGAAGATGGCTTAGACAGGCTTGTGGCAGCGCCTGCAATCTCATCAGAATTTTTTTAAAAAAAATTTGGTATATTAGATTTGTACGTATTTATGGGGCACATGTGTAATGATCAAGTCAGGTATTTAGAGTATCCACCACCTCAGTATTTATCATATTTATCATTTCTCTGTGTTGGGCACATTTCGGATCTTCTTTTACAGCTATTTTGAAAAATACAATACATTGTTAACTATAGTGACCCCGCTCTACTATCCAACATTAAAACTTATTCCTTCTAGCTAACTGTATGTTTGTTCCCATTAACTGACCTCTCCTCAGCCAACCACCCCTCCCCCATCCACACATCCTTCCCAGTCTCTGGTTTGGGGATGTTCACTGTTTGCTGCGGGCGGATTATCCCGATTGAATAAAGTCAAGGGCATGTCTTTCGCAATTCACTGCAGTCCCGCTTCTCAAGTGGCAGCTAACTTGTAAACTCACCACGAATTGCAGACTGCCAGCCATGTTTCCTCTTACAAATTTCCTGTGCCAAGGTCCTCCTAAATCCTGTGGTTCTAACGTGAAATGTAGTAGCCACCACCGCCCGTCCTCCTGGTGGCCCATGCGAAGCGTGACTGACCTTTCCAAGACTCTGCCTTGAGCACCCACACAACAGCCTTTTTGGTTGCTCTGTTAATGCGCTGGGGATCTCGCCACTGAGAGCCTTTGCGACCTAAGCCGTGAGCCATTCTCCTGGCCCGGGGCATGCGTGGAGCGGGCGTGGTGCTCGTCCTTGGAATCTGTGGATTGCAGCTTCTCAGGGGCTGACTACGCTGATGACGCTGGCATGGCTTTAAATATGCTCACTTACGTCATACTTCCCTACCTCTCCCGTTGCTGCTTTTCCTTACTGTGTGCACTTGCAAGTGGTTTTAGGAGTTTGTTTTAAAACCACTTCAGTCTATTTGGTGAGGGACCAGTCACTGCGACCTCACGCGGTAGAAAGGACAGGAGGGCGAAGGGGGCGAACGCCCCATCCTCATGGCCTGATTGTCCCCGAAAGGCCCCCCCTGTTGATACTGTCACTGTGGGAATTCAGCTTCCACTTGGGTCTTTAGGGGAACACACTCATACCACGGCAGCCGGAACCCCGGCCCTAGAGGGGCGGCAGTCATCTGTGGCGGAGCTGGCGGTGCGGACGAGGTCAGTGGGGATGTAAGAAGCGGGTGAGGCTGGCCCTGGGCGCTGTGGCAGGTGTGCGGACGACAGGTCCAGGTCTGGCTGCACCAAGGAGTCTGACCCTAGAATTAGCGTCCGACTCAGCCCACCACAAAGGTATTAAGATTGGCCAGGGAAACTGACACGTTTCTTCCAAGTGAAATTGTATCTGGCATCCTGCTGACCAAAGGAGGTGGCAGCAGAGGCGTCTGGAAGGGACAGGACAGACCGGGCCCCTTGCCTTCTGCTCTCCGCAGCTCGCCCCTTCTGGGGCCGCAGACCCGCAGCATTTTCCAGAAGGTTTTGTGACGTGTATAAACTTCTTACCTGCTTCAGTACCAAGAGCTCAGGTCATATTTTTTTTAAAAGGTTTTTTTTTTTTTAATCTAAAGTGTTTTATATTCTAAAGAGCTTGTTTTAAAGACCATATGAAAATGAATTTTTTCTTCTCTGTAGGATTATTCTTGTTCTCAAGAATCACACTGTTTCTTTTTATTCTTTCTAAAGCTTGTAATGAGCAGAATGTGAAGATTAATTATCCGTTGAGTGGCAAATTCCGAACAGAGAGAGGCTATTTTTAAAGCTATTTTTGAATCCTCTTTTGAAAATATAACACTATGTGTGATTTTTTGTGGCTTTGGGTACTTTTGGTTCCCTTTCCCTTTTGGAGGGAGTGATTTTGTTCTCTAAGCTCTAGAAGGTCCCACGCTGCCGGACTAGGACTGGGCCTCCCGAGGACTGCACCGTCTCTTCCTCTCTTATCTCAGCTGCTGTTTGTTTTCTAAAATGTTTCCTTTCACCCTCAGCTCTCCGATCTCCTAACGCACCCATGCGGCGCGCTGGGGGTGGCGCTCTCCTAGCTCCCACGTTCGCGCAGCCCCGCGCAAGGGCCGTGAGGGTCATGTTTTTTCTAAACACTAATTTTTAAGTATACCACATTACACACTTACGCCAAGCGCTATTGTTTTACTCTAAATGATGTTTTTGGAGTCTTGCCACCTCTGCTCATTTTCATTGCAGGGTATTTCTGCTTTTCTGGAGAACATATTAATTGAATGACAGGCTCAAAGAGTATGTCTTCCTTGGTTACAGATAAATTGTCTAATTTATCTTTGAATCCTCAGAGCTCAGCCCAGGGCTTAGCACAAAGCAGCAGCTCTCTAGACTACATATTTCGTTAGGCAAATGTGACTTGCTTGCTTCGTTTATTCTTCCACAGACCCTTGATTTGATAATTATTCTCAGTTTAAAATCCCTTGACCAGATAAAATTTTCTTAAGTGAAAACTAAGTTTTTCCGTTCATTCATACCAATTTATTTTTTTCATCAAATATTTTGTGGCCTTAATCAACTATGATATATTATAATCTTGTATACAAGGGAATGAAAAGTTGCAACAAAGAAGACCACGTGTTTCATTGTTGCATTACCTTAACCTCAACTTCAGAAAATTAAAAATGAACGCAAATACACACACACACACACACACACACATATTCACACCACAGTCAAAACTCAAGTCAACTCTGTAGCCCAGCAACATGGAAGATAGACATTACTGAGCAAATAAAAAGTGACAAGAGACCAATTAAAAATCAAGCTGTCAGCCAGTTACCCCCAAAGGAAAGCACTCAGTTTTGTTCATTTAGCAAAAACAGAATGCAAATTAATTAATTCAACACCTTAAAGTGTGCCATCTAATTTGATGTCAGTTGTGTAGATAGTGGTGAGTTTTAGTAATTGGATTTTAGAAATTATATATATATATACACATAAATTACATATTACACACACACACACACACACACACAAACAGGTTGAGCATCCACTAATTCAAAAATTCAAACTCCCCAATGCTCCAAAGCCCAAAACTCTCTGTTGCCTCAAATGTAAAATTCCATACCTGACTTTGTGTGACTAGCTGCAGTCAAAACACAGGAGCACAACACAGTTTGTTGTCCCCAAGGAAAATAAAAAGACCTTCTCTGCCCCCTTAGCTGTGATATATCTTTTAAGATATATATGAAACATAAATGAATGTCTTGCTTAGACTTGGGTCCCATCCTCAAGATACCTCATTATGAATATGCAAGTATTCCCAAATCTGAAAAAAAATCCTACATCTGAAATATTTCCAATCCTGAGCATTTTGGGTAAAGAATACACACTAGTATGTATACCTTCCTCATTTGACAATCTGCTTTTTTTTCTGCCTTGGAAAATTGTTTGATGCTATGATAGATTATTTTACAGTTATAATAACACAGTTGAAGACATCTTTACCACTATGCTATCAAAGCTTAACACTTACAGAAATGAAGGTATTCAGTTGTTCATGGTTATATACTATATGAAATTATACCACATACTTTATAGAAAACTATATTTGTTCCAAATTTATGCTTTCTTTCACTTTTAAATTATATTTTACCAAGTAAGTATACATCTGAATGGAATTTAATGTATTTTGTCTTTAAATCACCAAACTATGACTAAACTAAAATTAAATTTTTAGTCGACATTGTATGGTAAAAGTTACATGAAATACAATGCACACATGTTAAGTGTACAATCTGATACCTTTGAATGATATTCATACCTGTGTCGTCATTATCCCAGTAAAGACAAAGAACATTTTCATCATCCTAGAAACTTACTTCATGGTCTTAGCAGTCTGTCTGCCAACACAACCCCTCCCCAACAGAGATTCGATTTCCACCATCACACATTAGTTTTGCCTGTTTTAGAACTTCATATAAATGGAATCACACTGAATGTACTCTTTTAAGCTTGGCTTATTTTACTTAGCATGTTTTTCAATTCATCCATGCTGTGTGGTATACCAGTACATCATGTATTTTGTTGTTGCTCGTGAATGGTGTTGTCTGTATAAATATGCAAATATTTGTTTATTCATTCATCTGAGGTGGCCATTTGGGTTGTTTCCAGTTTTGATCTATTCTGAATAGCTGCTATGAACACTCATATGCAAGTATTCTTGTGAATCTGTGTTTCTATTTCTCTTGAATAAAAATCTAGCAGTGTAATTTGTAGGTCACTTGGTAACTCTATGTTTAACTTGATAAGAAACTGCCTAAGTGATTGTAATATTATTCGCTCCCACTGTCATGTAGAAGAGTTCATTTTCGCCTAATGTTTTCTCCTATTAAGACTTATCCTTAATCTTTTCTGTTGTTCAGGTTGAAAATATTCTATTGATCTTTCTTGCAAGTTGATGGACTCTTTCTATCATCGTCTTCAATCTTCTCTTACATATATCAAATGAAATTTCATTTCAGTTATTGTACTAGTTCTAAAAAAAAATTACAGGATGGGCAAAGAAATAAAAAAATGAGATCCACACTTAAGAAAATAGGTAGTCAATAGTAATCAACCCTAATATGATTGATGGCCGTGATACTGAATTTATCAGAAAAGGACATTAAAGTAGCTATTATATATGTTCAAAAAATTTGGTTCTCAGTTTGACTGTTATTGGCGTATATGAATGCCTCTGATTCAACACCGCTAACCTAAGTATTTGTACCCCCATAATATATTGAAAGAAAAAGGAGAGGGTAGTAGAGAAGCTACAAAACCAGCCAGAACCAAGATGGCCACAAAAAACAACCTCTTAACTCACACTGTTCATTATACCCTGCTTATAAAGCATTAGAATACTATTATTAAAAAAAAAGAAACACCTGCCAGTCAGTGCCATGACAGTTTAGAAATGTCATGGCAACTCCCAGAATTTAACTTATATGGTTTAGAAAAGGGAGGAATCCTTAGTTCCAGGAACTCTCCATCCCTCTCCCAGAAATCTTATGACTAATCCTCCCTTTGCTTAACATAAAATTAAATAGACTGTATAAAATAAGAATCTGGAAACTCACATATTGCTACTCCCTGTTACTCTAAAAGATAAAAACTGCTGTTTATCTATTGCTAGAGCAAGCCTTCCTTATGTTTCTTTTCTTACTTCAGTAAACTTCCTTTTTGCTTTACTCTGCCACCTCACCGTTGAATTCTTTCCTGTGCCAAACCAAGAACCCACTTGGCCTGGCCTTTAGGCTGGATCCCAGTTTTGGGTTCCACTTTCATATAACACATTGATCAACTCCCTGTAAATATCTCCTAAGACTTTTCCACTAGCTACCCTAGTCGTTAAAAACACTCTCCACATTTTCTTTTTTAGGGGTGTTGAGTTCATTATTTTCCTCCTATGGCAACAGTATCAGAATAAAATCAACTTCTCTTTGCTTATGTTACCTGGTGTGATTTTTTTTCATAATACCTAAAAGGTATTTTAATGTGACACTTATCTATCAAACAGCTTTAATACAAAGACTTCTACCTAATTACTAGCAAATGTGAAATAAGCCTGGAAAAGCAGATATATTTGCTAGAAGGATCATTGTTTAGGGTCTAGAGCTTCAATGTAGGCATATAAGAATGGGATTGTTTTGCAGCACATTGTATTGTTGCATTTTAGGGCTCTGTTCCGCAGTAACAAGCTCTAAGGTGCTTTCTAGAGTGATAAAATAGTTAATAAAAAGAAGAAAAGAGGCACAGGAGACCTCAGCAGCTCTTTCGCCCTTTGAAATACATTACTTGCCTGAAAGCTATTAGCTTAATACTCTCCTCTAGTAAAAACTGTAATTCATTCTCTAAAAGCAAAGGTATTTCAATGGATCTTTAAAAGTTGTCTTCAACTTCATTCAAGATCCTAGACCTAATTTGATATAAAATGATCTTTTTGCACAAACAGGGTGATAATGTGGGGGACATGGTATTACAATAATGTCATTTTCCCTATCAACCAACAATCAACAAATTTTTAGTGCTAAAAGGACAGCAGTAAATTGCTCAATTACCTCCTGATTCTGTGCACTGATGTGAAGAAATCTGAGATGAGCATACCACTGACCTTATGAGGTTACTCTCCCATGAATTGTTAATGATTATCTTCATAGAGTGATAGTATCCCTGGGTCATCCATTTCATTTTTCTTAAATGGGATCTAAAGTTCATGGACTAGCCAAATTCTGCCACCACAGAGGGTTCTCCAGGATGAAGAGTCATATTGTCAAAGCCACACTTGAGAGTGGCAATTAATTCCTCTTTCAAGATTCTGTATTTTCATAGATCTTTTCTGATATTTCATAAGAACAAGAAAAATGACCAAATACTAAGCCTGTTTTAGGAGAATATATTTTTGTCAAGCTACAAAAACAAATTGTGGAGTGATCACAAGGCAATCACCTCAAGACATAACTCTGGTTGACTATTCCAATTGATACATTTTATATTGTTAAGAATTTTAAGGCCAGGCTCAGTGGCTCATGTCTATAATCCCAGCACTTTAGGAGTTCAAGTTGGGAGGACTGCTTGAGACAAGGAGTTTAAAACCCTCTGGGTAATATAGCAAACCCTGTCTCTATAAAAAATAATAATCAAAAGAATTAGCTGGGTATGGTGGCACATACCTGTAGTCCCAGATACTCAGGAAGTTGAGGCAGGAGGATCACTGAAGCCCAGGAAATCAAGGCTGCAGTGAGCTATGATTGTGTCACTGGATTCCAGCCTTGGAAAAAGAATGAGACCTTGTCTTAAATAAATAAATAAATAAATAAATAAATAAATAAATAAATAAATAAGTAATTTTAAAATATGCTGACACTAGTTTAAAGTATTTTTTACATACTCAATAAATAATTATTTTAAGAGGCATAGTAGGTTGGTTTAGATTTCCATTTTGAAAATTTGATATGATTGATAATTGTAGGAATGATAACAATGTTTTAAACATCTACTGTATGCCAGTAGTTTGACATACATTAGCTAATTTAACCTTCAACAACCATATGAGGTAGTAAATATTATTATTAATTTTGTACATGTGAAGAAATACAGTCATAGTAGATTTATAAAATTTACCACAGATTCCCCAGCTAGTGAGTAGCAGAGCTAGGGTTTGGAACTGATCCACCCTCATTTAGTAACAGCAGTGCTGCCTAATGCCTCTCAGGGAAATAATAGGATAAGCATATGATCTATTATTCAAATTGAGATACCTATGAGATATAAAGAGTATTATATGAACAGTTAGGCAGGGATAACAGGGTTAAACATAGTCTCTTGGGGATAAACAAGGCTATCTAATCTAAAAATTTTAAATTTGAAATTATAGGACAATGAGTTAATATTTCAGTTCTTCCATTATTACCTGTGAACTTTGACAGTTACTTACGTAATCTGTGTTAGCTTCCTATGCACACATACAATGAAAATAACTAACTTCACAGTGTTACTTTTTTGCAGGTAAAATGTGCTAATGTTTATACAGTGCCTCGCCCTAGGAACTGGGCAATAGTTGAGGCCTGAATGTGTATAGACTCATTTCTAAATATTAATGAAACAGACTTGGGAGATTGAGCACCTAGGTTTTACTACCTGATCTACTAAATACTATCTGTATAACTTTGGGACAGCTTTGTTGCCTCAGTGTTCTTATCTGTAATATTGAAATATAGTAGTAAAATGTATCTTAGAGCACTGTTATGGAAATTAAATAAGTACACACATACACACAGACACACACACAACATTTAGTAGGTTAACTTATCCATAGTAAACGTTATTATCATTGTTTAAATAATCATTGTTGTTACTTAAAATTTCTTGAAATATTTTTAGTTAGTATATTGGTACACTGGTCTTCTTTCAGTGTTTTGGTTAGAAGAAATAAAAAAGGATTTTTAAAAAAGGAAGAAGATTGGAGCACTATGTATGTACTCTAAGTACTACTTTGACAGAGTAGATTTTTAAATGTAACAAGATAAGTCAACTTGAGTGGTAATATATTTTGGGAAATCAGCTCACTATAAATTGTGACTGTAAATATTATACTGTAAATGCTTTGTAGTTTTTCCCCCAATAAAAAA
>CAUYRT010082920.1:0-13763 GCA_963574885.1 Lepilemur ruficaudatus
TAATCATTAGAGAAATGCAAATCAAAACCACAATGAGATACCACTTAACCCCAGTGAGATTGGCCTCTAATTCTCTCTTTTTATGTTTCTGCATATTATGGGGGTACAAATGTTTAGGTTACGTATTTTTCCCTTGCCCCCCAAGTCAGATCATCAAGTGTGCCCATCCTCCAGATGGTGTGCATCGCACTCATTATGTATCTATATACCCATCCCCCCATCTTCCCAATGCCCAATAAATGTTATTCCTATATGTCCACTTAGGTGTTTATCAGTGAAACCAATTTGCTGGTGAGTACATGTGGTGCTTATTTTTCCATTCTTGGGATACTTAGTAAAATAGGTTCCAGCTCTACCCAGGAAAAAACAAGAGGTACTATATCACCGTTGTTTTTTATAGCTGAATAGTAGTCCACAGTATACATATACTACATTTTATTAATCTACTCATGTATTGATGGGCACTTGAGTTGTTTCCACATTTGCAATTGTGTATTATGCTGCTATAAACATTTGACTGCAGATGTCTTTTTTATAGAATTAGACATAAAAATTCTCAATACAATCTTAGCATATCAAATTCAGCTGCTCATCAAAAATATTATCCATCATAACCAAGTGGGTTTCATTTCAGCGATGCAGGGATGGTTCAACATATTCAGATGAATAATGCAATTCACCTCATAATGAGAAGTAAAATCAAAGAGCATATCATCCTCTCAATAGATGCAGAAAAAGCATTCAAAATAATTCAGCACCGTTTTATGATAAGAACCCTTAACAAAATAGGCATAGACAAGACTTACCTCAAAATGACAAAAGCAATACATGAGCAACTCACATCCACAATGATACTTAATGAAGAAATATTGAAAGCATTCCTGCTTAGAATTGGAACCAGAGAAGGTTGCCCTCTATCACAACTTCTATTCAACATAGTTCTGGATGACCTATCCGAGCAATCATACAAGAGAAGGAAATCAATGGCATCCAAATGGGGGAAGAAGAGGCAAAACGATTGGTCTTTGCTGATGATATCATATATCTATAGAGCCCCAAAGTTTCTGCCAAGAGACTACTGGAATTGACATATAAGTTTAGCAATGTATCAGATTACAAAATCAGTGTAAATAAATCAGTAGCATTCATATACACCAACAACAGTCAATCTGAGAACCAAATCAAATACTCAATACAATTCACAATGGCAACAAAAATAAAATAAAATGCATAGGAATATATTTAACTAAGGAGATGAAAGACCTCTACAGGCAGAACTATAAAACACTAAGGAAGGAAATAACACAGGATGTAATCACATGGAAAACTTTACCATGCTCATGGATGGCAGAATCAACATCGTTAAAATGTCTATACTACTCAAGTGATCTACAGATTCAATGCAATCCCTATGAAAATATCAACATCATTTTTCACAGATCTAGAAAGTATAATTCTATGCTTCATATGGAACCGGAGAAGACCATGTATAGCTAAAGTTCCTTAAGTAAAATGAACAAGTTGGGGGGCATCAATTTACCAGACTTCAAGCTATACTACAAGGCTATAGTGACAAAAGCAGCATATTACTGGCACTAGAACAGAAACACAGACCAATGGAACACAACTGACAACCCAGATATAAAACTATCCTTATATAGCCATCTGATCTTTTACAAAGCAGACAAAAACATACACTGGGGAAAAGAGTCCTTATTCAGTAAATGGTGCTGTGAAAATTGGATAGCCCCATGTAGAAGACTGAAACTGGTCTGCACCTCTCACCTCTCAAAAATATCAACTCAAGATGGATAACACTTAATCTGAAGGCAGAGACCATATGAATTCTAGGAGAAAACATTGGAAAAACACTTACAGACATTGACCTAGGCAAAAAAATGTATCAAGAACACCCCGAAAGAAATCACAGTATCAACAAAAATAAAAAATGGAATATGATCAAATTAAAAAGCTTCTGTACAGCCAAAGATACTACCCTTAGATACATACCACCTACAGAATGGGAGAAAATATTTGCATGCTATACATCTGATAAAGGGCTGAGAATTAGAATGTATATGAAACTCAGGAAAATCAGCAAGAAATAAAATCAAACAACCCCATTAAAAAGTGGGCAAAGAACATGAACAGAAACTTTTCAAAACAAGATACACTAATGTCCAAGTAACATATGAAAAATTGCTCAACATCTCTAATCATCAGGGAAATGCAAAACAACAACCACAATGAGATATCACTTAACTCCAGTGTGAATGGCTTTCATCAAAAAGTCCCCAAACAACAAATGTTGGCATTGCTGAAGAGAGATACAAACACTCATATAATACTAGTGGGACTGCAAACTAGTACAACATCTATGGAAAGCAATATGGAGATACCTCAAAGAACAAAAAGCAGAAATACCATTTGTTCCAGCAATCCCACTACTGGGTATCTACCCAAAGGAAGAAAAGACAGTCTATAATAAAGACATTTGCACTTGAATGTTTCTAGCAGCAGAATTCACAATTGCAAAGATATTGAAAGCACTCAAGTGCCCATCAGTACATGAGTGGATTAATAAAAATGTTGTATATTTATACCACAGAGTAGTACTCAGCCTCAAAACACAATGGGGAACTAATACTTCTTATATTATCCTGGATGGAGCAGTAGCCCATTCTCCCAAGTGAAGTATCACAAGAATGGAAAAACCAGCAATCCATATACTTACCATTAAATTGGTACTAATTGATCAACACTTATATGCACATATGGAAGTAGCATTCATCAGGTGTTAGGCAGGTGGGAAGGACGAGGAGGTCATCGATATATTCACACGTAATGCTCGTGGTGTGCACTGTCTGGGGGATGGGCATGCCTGTAGTTCTGACTCAGGTGGTGCAAAGGCAATATATGTAACCTCAATGTTTGCACTCCCATAACATTCTGAAATTTAAAAAAATAAATAAAATTTAAAAATTAATAAATAAGAAAAGAAAGAAATTTTGAAGATTAGAGTAACAAAATAGTTAATAAAATCGATAAAGAAAATCAAGAGAAACAACAGTTGATTCTTTGAAAAGATTAACAAAGTTTAAGCCTCAGACTTAACATTATGAAAATGGGACTAGGACTAGTGTCTGCTTTGTAAAATTTTTGTGGTGATTAAATGAAATAAAGCATACACAGTGGTTGATACAATCTTTGATCACCTAGTAAGCTCTCAATGAACATTAGCTTTTGTCAGCATCATTACGTTATTATAGATGTGGTCTATTATCTCACAGCAAATAAAGAGAAGAAATAACAACAACAAAAAAACCCAAAAATCTTAGCTATACTGACTAATAAAGAGAGAAAATTAAAATTGCTAAATCAGAAATGAAATTGTGGATGCTGCTCCCAACTTTAGAGAAATAAAAAAGATTATAATAGATTTCTATTAATAATTTATGACAAAAATTAGATAACTTAGATGAAATAGACTATTTCTTAGAAACACATGAGCTTCCTACAACTTAGGAAGAAATAGAAAATGTAAGTAGATCTATAAAACTACAAATTAAACTTTACTTAGTAAAGATTATAGTTACAAGATTTTATGTCAAAAACCTATAACATGGAATTAAAATCCTCACAACAAAATGAAAAAAAATTAAACCAGGATTAGATGGCTTTACCAGGGAATTCTGCCAAATATTTAAAGAAAAATTAATACCAATTCTCAAACTATTATAAAAATTGAAGCAACGAGAACACTTCCTAATTAATTCTATGAGTCTTGTATTATTCTGGTACCAAGGCCAGGTATATATAGCCCAAGGAAAAAATAACTGCACCAATATCTCTGATAAATGTAGATGCAAAATATCTTAACAAATTACTAGCAAACAAAATCCAGCAGCATATTAAAAGAATTATACATCACAACTGAGTGTGATTTATTCCAGGAATGCAAAGGTGTTTCGACATACTAACACCAAAAAAAATCAATCAATGAAATACACCATTAATAGAATGAAGGGAAGAAAAGATACATGGTTGTCTCAATTGATACAGAAAAACATTTGACGCAATTCAACACCATTTCATGGTAAAAACACTTAATAAATTAGGAATAGATGAGATTTTTTTTTTTGCATCAGGATGTTATGATTACATTTTTTTAAAATAAAAAGTATATGTGAAAAATCCACAGGCAGCATCATACACAATGGTTAAAGTCTGAAAGCTTTTCCTCTCTAAGATCAGGAAGAATTTAAGGATGCTTTTACTACTTCTATTGAACATTATACTGAAGCTCTAGGCAGACAAATTGAGTGAGGTGAAAAAAGACAATGAAATTGGAAAGGAATAACTAAAACTATCTCTATTTATAACAGCTAAGAGCCTATATATAGAAAATCATAAAGAATTCACATGCAAAAAGCCTATTAGCACTAATAAACCAATTCAGCAAAGTTGCAGAATTCAAGATCAACACAAAATAACCAGTTGCATTTCTAGAAATTAGTAATGAACAATACAAAAAATTAAGTAAAAAATGTCATTTACAATAGCATCAAAAAAATAAAATACTTAATCCCAAGTTGTTTTTTTTTTTTACAGAAATGGAAAAGCTGATTCTAAGCTTCAGATGGAATTTCAAGGTTACCTGAAGAGTCTAAACAATCTTGAAAAAGAGGAACAAAGTTGGAAGACTCAAACTTTCCAACTTCAAAATTTACTACAAAACTATAGTAATCAAAACCATGTGGTACTGGAATAAGAATAGACATATAGATCAATGAAATAGAATGAGAGTCCAGAAATAAACCAATTTACTTATGGTCAATTGATATTCCATAAGGGTGCCAAGAGAATTCATTAGAGAAAGAATAATGTGAATGAATGAATAATTTAATATTGGTGCTGGGAAACTGCATATGCACATGCAGAAAAATAAAAGTTGAAACCTTATCTCACAGTAGAAACAAAAATTAACTCAAATGAATACACTACTTAAGTATAAGAGCTAAAACTATAAAATTCTTACAAGAATACATAGGGGTAAATCTTCATGACTTACGTTTTGGCAATTTTTTAAAAATATGGCTCAAAATCACAAATAGTAAAAAAATACATAAATAGAACTTCATCAAAATTGAGACTTTTGTCCACCAAAAGACACTGTCAAGAGAATGAAAAGACAACACACAGAATAGGAGTAACCATGTGCAAATCATTTTTTAAATTTTATTTTTAATAATCATGGGTACACAATAGTTATATATCTTTATAGGGTACATGTGATGTTTTTATGTAGGTGTACAACATGAATTAATCAAATCAGAGTAATGGGACTATCTATCACCTCAGACATTTATTATTTCCATATACCTGATAAGGGTCTAGTTTTCAGCATATATTTTAAAGCACCTTTAAATTCAACAAGAAAAGCACAAACATTCCAACAAAAAAATGGACAAAGAACTTGAAGAGATACTTCTCTTAAGAAGATATACAAATAGCCAACAAGCAACATGAAAAAATGCTAAATGTCATTTTTTTATTAGGGAAATGCAAATCAAAACCTCAATGAGATACCACTTCACATTCAGTAGGATGGCTATAATATAAAAAGTAGAAAATAACAAACATTGGGAAGATGCGGATAAATTAGAGCACTTGTATATTACTGGTGAAAATATTAAAGCGAAAACATTTTGGTGGTTTCTAAAAAAGTTAAACATAGAAGTTTCATATGATCCATCAATTCTACTCATATATACCAAAATAATCAAAAGTAAGTGTCCAAATAAACGCTTATACATGATTACCCATAGCAGCACTATTCACAATAACTAAAAGATAGAAATAAGCCAGATTTCCATCAATGGATAAATAGATAAACAAAATGACGTTTAACTATAAAATGGAATACTATTTATCTATAAAAGGAATGAAGTACTGACGCATGCTACATGAATATCAAAAACATGCTGGGTGAAAAAAAAGCCAGATACAAAAGGTCACCTATTGTGTAATTTCATTTATATGAAAATTCAGAATAGGCAATTCCATAGAAACAGAAGGAAGATTTCTGGGGGGAGTGTCTACTTAATGATTATAGGGTGATAAAAAGGTCTGGAACTAAAAAAAATAAAAAAGAAAAAAGAAAAAGAAAGAAAAATGTTTCACAAGGGGATTTCTAAAATCTATAAAAAAAAAAAGGTCTGGAACTAGATAGTGGTAATAATTGCACAACATTGAAAATGTCAATGAATTTTACATTTTAAGATGATTAAAATGGTACATTTTATGTTACACGCATTTTACCATAATAATAATAAACAGTACAGTACAGTACTTCATTGCAGTTCATTTTCATGTCCTCTCTTGTCCTTCATTCCCTATTAGCTGGAATGCTAGAGCTCACTCAAACTTACTAAATTTCTAGTCTCTAGTCTATACTTACATATTCCCCAAAACCCACAGGGATTATTTTTATGTTAATTTCTTGCACAAACCCTGGACAAAGGTATAGTAAAGGACTGATGGTAAAGTGAATCTTAACCTCCTACAGTTTCAGGAATCTGACCACTTTTCCTGGATCTTGGTCTACTTTTGTTTCTTATTGCCATTTCCTCTTTGTAGTATTTTTCTGATTTCTCTGATACCCAATTCTGTGCTCATGCTTTTTACTGTTATTCTTTGATGTCCTCTGTCTGTTCTCCCTGCTTATCTCGCTGGCTGTTTACTGACCACTGACCACAGGCATTTTTTAGAACTCTACCAAGCCTCATCAGACAAATATCCAATGGCTCCCATGCTCTACTGTTGACTGACAATTGCATGAACTATAACAGCAGTAGCACAAATTACAACTGGAGGCCAGGAGGGGAAGTACTAATGGAGTGGTTAAGCTGTTGGGTTCCAGAGTCAGACTCCTTGGATTTGAACCTGACCTCTGAGACTTACTTTCTATGGGATGTATACAGGCAAATTTCCTAGCCTTTTATGCTATGGTTTTATTAGGTATAAAATGTGGATAAGAATAATAAATAATACCTACTTTTGTAGGGTGGTGGGAAGGTTACCTTGGAGAATAGTAAATGGTAGCTACTTTCATTATTTGCTTTTCTATTTTTGTGTTCCTCATGGGCAGTAGGATCTCAATCTTGGCTGCATGTTGGAATCACCTAATTTTGAAACTCATAATGCCCAGACCATACCCCAAACCAACTAAATCAGAATATCTGGGGGCTGGACCTAGTCATTAGTTTTTTTCATGATGGTTCAAATATAAAACTAAATCAATATAATATACCAAGGTAACAGAATGAAGTAAAAACACGATGCAGAAAAAGCATTTGACAAAATTACCACCTTGTCATAAAATCATGCAACAAACAAGAAAAAGAAGGAAAATTCATTAACATAATAAAGTGCTTATATAAAAAAACCAGAGGAAAACTTCAAAGTCAATAGCAAAATACTGGATACTCTCCCCCCTAAGATCGGGAACAAGATAAGGATGCTTCTTTAGTCCACTTCTACTTAACATAGGCATTGGAAGTTCTAGCCAGAGCAATTAGGCAAGTAAAAGAAATAAAAGACATCCAAGTGCAAAAGCAAGTATGAATATCTCTAATCACTGAAGACATGACCTCACACAGAGAAAATCCTAAAGAATCCACAAAAAGACTATTAGCGATAATAAACAAAATCTGCAAAGTTGCAGTATACAAAATCAGCTGTATTTCTTCATTTGTAAAACATTTTAAGTGACAAAATAGTGTATATATTGTATTCATATTTTTTGAAATATGTATAACTGTGGAATAGCTAAATCAAACTAATTAACATATGTATTACCTCACACACTTATTTTTGTGGTGAAAACACTTAAAATCTACTCTCAGTAATTTTCAAGAATACAATACATTAATATTAACTATACTCACCATGTTCTACAATAAATGCCTTGAACTTATTCTTCCTGTCTAACAAATTTTGCATCTTTTGACTAACATCTCCCCAACCTAACCCACAACCCAGCCCCTGGTAACCACCGTTATACTCTCTACTTATATGAGTTAAACTACTTTAGATTGCACATAGAAGTGAGATCATCCAGTATTTGTCTTTTTGTGCCTGGCTTATTTTACTTAACATAATCTCCTCAAGATTCATCCATGTTGTTGAATATAATGGCATTTCATTCTTTGATATGACTGAATAGTATTTCATTGTGTATATCTGCTAATTTTTCTTTATTTATCCAGTGATGGACACTCAGATTGATTCCATATCTTGTCTATTGGGAATAGGGCTGCAATGAATGTCAAAGTGCAGATATCTATTTGACACATTTATTTCATTTCCTTTGGATATATATCCAGTAATGGGATTGCTGGATCATACAGTAGTCCCATGTTTAAATTTTTGAGGAAACTTCAAACTGTTGTACATAATGGCTGTACTAATTTACATTACCACCAATAGTGCACAAGGGTTCTCTTTTTTCACATCTTTACCAACACTTGTTATTTTTTGTCTTTTTGATATTAGCCATTCTGACATGTGTGAGGTGATATCTCACTGTGGTTTTAATTTGCATTTCCCTGATGATTAGTGATGTTGAACATTTTTTTCACATACCTGTTGGCCATTTGTATGTCTTCTTTGGAAAAATGTCTATTCAGATGATTTGCTCATTTTTTAAATGGGCTATTTGGTTTTTTGCTATTGAATTATAGAGTTCCTTATATATTTTGGATATTAACCCTTTATTAGGTATATAGTTTGTAAATATTTTCTTTTATTCCATTGGCTGTCTCCTCAGTCTTATTTCCCTTGCTGTGCAGAAGCTTTTTACTTTGATGTAACTTTGTCTATTTTTTCTTTTGTTTCTTGTACTTTGGGGGTCATATCCAAAAAATCATTATGCAGACCAATGTCATGAAACTTTCCCCTGTTTTCTTCTAGCAGTTTTATAGTTTCAAGACTTATGTTTAATTCTTTACTACATTTTGAGTTGATTTTTGCATATGGTGTGAGAGAAGAGTCCAATTTCATTATTCTACATGTGGATATCCAATAGTCCCAACAACATTTATTGAGGACTGTCTTTTTCCCATTGTGTGTTCTTGGCAACTTTGTTGAAAATCAATTGACCATAATTGCATAGATTTATTTCTGAGCTCTCTATTCTATTCCATTGGTCTATATGTCTCTTGATGCCAGTACATACTGTTTTGATTACTGTACCTTTGTAGTACATCTTGAAGTCAGGCAGTGCGATGCTTCCAGCTTTCTTCTTTTTGCTCAAGACGGTTTTGGCTATTTCGAGTCTTTTGTGGTTCTGTGTAAATTTTAGGATTTTTTTCCCCTTCACTGTCCATTTCTCTCACTTCTCACCTCCACTGTTTCACTGTTTGAATACATGCCTTATTATTTTTTTTAGAAACAGAGTCTTGCTATGTTGCCCAGGCTGACTTTCAACTCCTGGACTAAAGAGATCCTCCTGCCTCAACCTCCCAAGTAGCTGGGACTATAAGCCACACCACTGCCTTTTTTAAAATGCCCTCTATTATTTGTAGGTTATTTTCTGTCATTGGTAATTATTAATATCAGCATTTTGCTAGGATGAAAGGTATCCCCAGAAATCAATAGTTATGTAATTGAAATTTTAGGATTTTTAAAAAAATTCTGTGGACAGTGGAAACCCTACAGGCTAGGAGATAGTGGCACGACATATTCAAAAAAAAAAATTCTGTGGAAAACCTCATTGGACTTTTGATAGGGATTGCAATAAATCTGTAGATTACTTTGGGTAGTATGGTCACTATAAAATATTAATTATTCCAATTCATGAGCATGGGATATCTTTCCATTTAATTTTTTCTTCTTGAACTTCTTTCATTAGTGTTTTAAAGTTTTTCATGTATAGGTTTTTCACTTTCTTGGATAAATTTATTCCTAAGTTTATTTATTTATTTTTTATGTTTCCAGCTATTAGAAATGGGATTGTTTTCTTGATTTTTGTTGTTAGTGTACAGAAATGCTTCTAAAATCAATTGTGTTTCTATACACTATAAATGGACAATCCAAAAATGAAATTAAGGAAACAATTCTTTTTACAAATGCATCAAAAAGAATAAAATGCTTAGAATAAATTTAACCAAGTTGGTATAAGACTCATACACTGAAACTACAAAACATTGCTGAAAAAAATATAAAGAAGACTTATATATATGGAAAATGTTCTACGTTCATGGATTTAAAGGTTTAATATTATTAAGATGTCTATGCTATAGAAACCAATCTACAGGTTCAGTGTAATTCCTATCAATCCTAATTACATTTTTTAGCAGAAATAGGAAAACTCAACATAAAATTCTTACGTAATCTCAAAAGAATGGATAGCCCAAACAATCTTGACAAAGGATAACAAACTTGGAATCTCATAGTTTCTGATTTCAAAATTTACTACAAAGGAACAGTAATCAAAATAGTGTAGTACCGACATAAAGAACCAGACATAGACCAATGGAATAGAGCATAGAAGAGATAAATAAACCTGACACATATATCTAATGGTTTTTGACAAGGGTACCAAAATAATTTAATGGAGGAAAGAATAATAATATCTTGTGCTGGGAAAACTGGACTTTCCCGGGCAAAACAATTGACCCTAAACTTAGACCATATGCAAACATTAACTATTAATGGATCATAAACCTAAATATGAGACAAAACTATAAAACTATTAGAAGAAAACTTCTTGAATTGGCCTTTATCATATTTTCTTAGATATGACATCAAAAGCCCAAGCAACAAAAGAAAAAATAGATAAGTTAGACTTTATTAAAATTAAAACATTTTGTGTATCAAAGGACACTATCAACAGATGGAAAAAGCAATCTGTGGAATGGGAGAAAATATTTGCAAATCATATATCTGATAAAGGATTATATTTGGAATGTATAAATAACTCCTACAGGTCAGCAATAAAACAACAAATAACCCACTTGAAAAATGGGCAAAGGACTTGAATAGACATTTCTCTAAAGATATACAAATAGCTAATAAGCACATGAAAAGATGGTCAACATCACTAACTACTAAGGAAATGTAAATCAAAACCAGGATGAGGTACTATTTCACAGTCATTAAGATGGTTATAACAGATGTTGACTAGGATGTGTTGAAATTGGAACACTTGTCTATTTCTGCTGGGAATGTAAAATGGTGCAGCCACTATAGAAAACAGTCTAGTGTATTCTCTAAAAATTAAACATTAATTTACCACATGATTTAGTAATTTCACTTCTGGGTACATACCCAAATGAATTGAAAACAGGAACTCACAAATATTTATACAACCATATTCACAGCAGTATTATTTATAATAAGTAAAAGGTAGAAGTAACCTAAGAGTCTATCAACAAATGAATGGATAAATAAATGTGGTATATATATACCATTGAATATTATTCATTGTTATAATGGAAAAAAATCCTGATACTTCGTACATGAATGAACCTTGAAAATATTATGCTAAGTGAAATAAGCCAGTCACAAAAGGACAAATATTGTATGATTCCACTTATATCAGATACATAGCATAGTCAGATTCATAAAAACAGAAAGTAGAATGGTTGTTGCCAGGGCTGGAGGGCTGAGAAAATGGGGAATTATTGTTTAATGGGTTAGGAGTTTCAGTTTGGGAAGATAATAAAGTGCTAGCAATGAATGGATTGTGGTGATGGTTGCACAACAATGCATGTACTTATTGTGACTGAATTACACACCTAAAATAGTAATAATGGTAAATTTATGTTATCTATATTTTATCACAGTAAAAAAGAAACTATGTGCATGTATAGGAGAAAAATGAGGACATGAACCCACCAAGAAGGGAACTATGTTAATGAAACAGATATATACCAGGAGACAAGATATGAGATGTTTATAAAGCAAGGTGTGGGATTATGCACCAATTAGTTTCATATAATAGAGTCTTGACATAAACAGAGTTCATTTAACCTTCTACATCCTGCAGCTTCACAGAAGGTGATATCTAAACTCCAAAGTGAAAGAGATGATCATGCCTACTGCAGCCTATTACATTTTAGGCTGAAGATTTGTATTAATATGCCCTTGCCTTTATACATGGCTTTCCAAAAGAGAAGGAACCTTTCTGTTAATAATGAAAAATAAATGTATTATCAAAAAGTCTAGGCAAACAAACAAACAAACAAACAGAATACTGAAATTACACAGTAACCAGAACATTGTAGTACGGGTGTAAAGACAGACATTTAGACCAATGGAATAGAATAGACAACCCAGGCACGTGGGTTGTTTCCACATCTTTGAACTTGATCAACACTTAAGTGCACATATAGTAATAACATTCATTGGGGGTCATGCAGATGGGGAGGAGGGGTATATGCACACCTAATGGGTGCGGTGAGCACTGTCTGGGGGATGGACATGCTTGAAGCTCTGACTCAAATTGGGCAAAGGCAATATGTGTAACCTAAACATCTGTACCCTTGTAATATGCTGGAAAAAAAAAGAACAGAGAACCCAGGAAAAAACACATATATCTTATGCATAATTGATATTTGACAAGTGTGCCAAAACCATTCGATTGGGAAAGGATTATCTCTTCAACTAATGATGATGGGATACTTATAATTTAATATAAAAAGAATGATACTGAACCCTTGCACTATGTATAAAAATTAATTCAAAATGGATCAAAGATGTAAATACAAGAGCCACGACTATAAAACTCTTAGAACCAAACATGATGATAAATCTTCATGGAGTTTGGCAATAGAATTGTAGATATGACACTACAAACACAAGCAACAAAAGATAAATAGACAAATTTAACTGTATGAAAATTAAAATCTTTTGCACACCAAAGGATTCTATGAAGTGAGTAAAAAGACAACTTATAGAATGGGAGAAAAGACTTGTAAATCACTGTTATAGGCTTAATTGTGTCCCTCCAAAATTCACATATTGAAACCCTAATCCCCAGTATCTCAGAATGCGACTATATTTGGAGACAGAGCCTTTGACCAAGGTAACTATGTTAAAACAAGGCCCTTAGGGTAGGCCTTAATCCAGTCTTGACTGTTGTTCTTATAAGAAGAGATTAGCATATACATAAAGAGATACCAAGAATGCCTATGCATGGGGGACACAGCAAGGAGGTGGCCATCTGCAAGCCAAGGAGAGAGGCTTCAGAAGAAACTGGCTGACACCTTTATCTTGGACCTCTAATCTTGAGAACTGTGAGAAAACAAATTTATGTTGTTTTAAGCCGCTCAATCTGCAGTATTTGTTATGGTAGCTCTAGCAAACTAATGCAATCATATATCAGATAGGGGTCCATTAAAACTATCAAGAATGCTTACAACTCAAGAACAAAAAACAAACAATGCAATTAAAAAATAGGCAAAGGTCTACCTCCCAACTCCCAAATCCCTGGTGAACACCACCACCATTTGAGCACCGTAGTGTTAATCAGTCAGTACCAATTTAATGGCGAGTACATGTGGAGCCCATTCTTCCGGTCCTGTGTCACCTCACTTCGAGAGGGGAGGCGCATGCTTGAAATGTAGTTGGGGATGGGAATTAGGGGTCTCAATAAGGGGAAGGAAATCTTCTAAAACTGATTTATGTGAATAGCTGTACAACTTGGTAAATTTACTAATAATCATTTAATTGTACACTTAAAATGGAGTAATGGCATG
>CAUYRT010082921.1:0-51758 GCA_963574885.1 Lepilemur ruficaudatus
TATATATTAAGAAGTATATGCTGTGGAATGGAATCCTTTATTACTATGTAATGCATCTCTTGATCACTAATAATTTTCCTTGCTTTGAAATTTGTTTTGTACAAAATTAATACAGCTAATCCAATTTTCTTTCAAAATAAATAAATAAATAAATAATTAAAAAAATAAAAAAAGACTTAATTATGAATGAGACAAGTCAGTGAGGCATTGACAAGAAATGAAATATTCCACCGATGTGAATATCTAATTAACTAAAATGTTTCCTCATTTAAGCTGAATTTTAATAAATTTTATGAAATTCAAGGATTGTATTCCTAAAAAAAAAAAATAGAAAAAAATAAATGAGATTTTTCAAAAATATAAAACAATGCCATTCTTCTCAGTAATTATTTTTTGGTTTTGGAAAATATGTTTTTTAATTGAGATAAAATTCTCATGACATAAAATTCACAATTTTAACCATATTTTAAATTTTATGGTTTCATGGCTTCCAGTACATTTACAAAGTTATACAACCATCACCATTATTTAACTTCAGAACATTTTTATCATCCCAGAAAAGAAGGTCCCATAAGCCCATTTTTCCCTTCTCCCAGCCCCTGGTAACCACTAATCTGCTTTCTGTCTCTATAGATTTGCCTATTCTGAGCATCTCATATAAATGGACTTATATAATATGTGGCCTTTGGTCTCTGGCTTCTTTCAATTTAGCCTGATATTTTCAATATCCATATATATTACAGCACATATCAGCACTTCATTCCTTTCTGTGGCTTAATAATATTATTCTATTGTTTGGATCTACCACATTTGGCTTAGACATTTGGTTTGTTTCTACTCTTTGAGTAATGAATAAAGCTGCTGTGAACTTTCAGGTACAAGTTTTTGTTCGAAAACCTGTTTTCAGTTCTCTTGGGTATATACCTATGAATGGCATTACAGGGTCATGTTTTAACTCTGTATTTAATTTTTTGAGAAAATGCCAAACTGTTTCCCAAGCAACTGTATCATTTTACATTCCCACCAGCCGTGTATAAGGGTTCCAATTCTCCGCGTACTGATCAACACTTGTTATTCTCCATTTGTTTGGTTTTTATTATGGCCATTCTAGTGGTGTGAAGTGGTATCTCATTGTGGCTTTGATTTGCATTTTTGTAATGACTAATGATGTTGAGCATCTTTTCATGTGCTTATTGGCCATTCGTATATCTTCTTGAAGAAATGTCTTCAGATTCTTTGCCCATTTTTAAAAACTGAGGTGTTGTTTTGTTATTGAATTATAAGAACGCTTTATATATTCTGGGTACTAGACCCTTATCAGATACATGATTTCCAAATATTTTCTCCCATTCTTTGGGTTGTCTTTTCACTTTCCTAATAGTGTTTTGATGCACAAGTTTTTAATTTTGATGAACTTTAAATTATCTACTTGTCTTTTGTTTCTTGTGATTTTGGTGTCATCTCCATGACCAAATCAAAGGTAATAAAGATTTACTCCCATGTTTTACTCTAAGAGTTTTATAGTTTTATCTTTTACATTTAGGTCTTTGTTCCATATTGAGTTCATTGTTTTACATGGTGTGAGGTATAGGTCCCAATTACCCTTGCACTTGAGAGGTTCCTATAAATTGATCATGAGATACTAACTGAAGAGCAAGACTTGGGTAAGTAGACACTTGGTCTCTGCCAGAACTTCCCCTTCAGCAAATATATTTCATCATAAGTTCTCTGAAGATATAAATAAAATAAACCTGGAAATGAATTCTTTAAAAGTATTTTCTTGGCATCCAGTGGCCATAAAAAATATTTGGTTAGATTTATTTATTAGAAAAATGGTCTGTAATTAAATCATGGTCCCATCTAGAGCTTGGACAACAAACAAACTGTGAGACAAGAAACTGTTTGGTTGTTCCACTGCATCATTGCTTGAAATGGCCCGAGATGATAACTGAACCATGAAGGCCGCAGTCTGCACTTTGTAAAATGCTGTAAACTAATGCTAATAATTTCTCTAAAGATTTGTGAGATTTGGGGTTTTTAAAGTATGATAAAACTGTGAATTCATTAAAATTCAACTTATCTATATAAACAAGCATTATTAAGTGGCTTTATTTTGCATTCTTGAAAATGAGAGAAATTAATACTTTTTCTCAAAGTAGTTTCACGAGCCTGTCCTTGAAGAATACAGTAAATGCACAGGTTAAAATGTTAGCAGGTTGCTGGCATTGCTACCTTCAGGCACTGGCAAATTTCCTCTACTTACAGTACCATTATGAGCCCGAAAGCTTTGGGGAGTGTTCTGGGCTGAGACAAAGAGAAGCTATGTTTCTGGATCACAGCCAGTTTTAGACAAAGAATAAGAAAGATTTGACAATTTGTTTTCTAAGTTTGAATTGTTTCTCCTGAATGCTCTTGGTGTTATCAATAAACATGGTAGTTACTTTTTCTTTTGAGGTCTCTGAGGTTAAAATGCACTTTCAACAATTGTGTGTTTTTGAACAGGCATATTATTAATATATTATCTTTCACCCTATGCTGAAGTGGCTACTTTCTATCAGGTCAATGTAAGTTCAGGTTTCCAAAGGAAATTTGCACTGATGGAATTCCACATTAGAAGAAAGACTTTTTTTAACTGTAACTTTATTTTTAGGATATGTGTATCAATTATTTTTTCATGTTAATTTTGATCTCATCAGCAATCAATAAATGCATTAAGAGTTGCTCTAAAAAAAAAAAAGAGTTGCTCTAAATTTTCAATTTGATTTGAGAATCAATAATTCCATTAGGATTTGAGGGCCTTTTCTGGTTTACAAAGCTTCGATGGTTTCTAAAGTAGTAGATTGAACTACTTTTGAGTAGCTCAAAAGAAGTGAACATTTCTTTTTGTTGTTATTTAGTTATTGAACTATCTAATGCAATGATGCCCTCAGGAATACTGATCTAGGCCACTGGTGCACTTCACATGTCTCTGCAGTAAATGATAATGATATTTGATTCACCCCAACCTGGAGAAACTTCTAAAGAGAGAGTCTCCCAGCCTCTATCAGAACCTGGATTGTGAAGTTCCCTGGGAGCGTCTTTCCCCCAGCTTGTTAGCTGATACTTTTCATTTAGCTGAAAAACATTCAGTAAGATTTATAAGCACCATCTAATGTTTGCCTAGTCTGAGTTTTTGAGACAGAAGTTCCCCAAGGGAAGAATGGCTGGACCCAACTCCACAATCTGATGGCAAAGGGAAGGATTTGACACTGGTCTTTAAAGTTTCAAGAGGGAAGCTCCAATTTTGCATACCACACAGCCCACGGCCCTTTCTGCTCACATAAGGGACATGTTATGTGCACCATGTCCCCACCAGAATCTGGCCTTTTGTCCATGTTTGCTGACCCCATGGCTGGGACAACTTGCCACGCATCACCCAGCCTACAAACCTGGACATCATCGTTGAACTCTTTTCCCCTCACTGACCACCCCATCAATGCTGCAAGCTCACTGCCACCTCTGATCTTGGTCCTATTCCGTCTGTCCTGCACAACAGGTCTTTCCATTCCTGATCTTGCTCCCATACAATCTATCTCTTCACACAGCAGCCAGAGCCATCTTTCTGAAACAAGATCAGATCATTCCTGGGATTTAAAACCCTCAATGAGGCCAGGTACAGTGGCTCACGCCTACAATCCCAGCACTTGGGAAGCCGAGCCGGGAGGATTGTTTGAGCCCAGGAGTTTGAGGCTGCAGTGAGCTATAATCACACCACTGCACTCCAGCCTGGGTTACAGTGCGAGACCCTATCTCAATCAATCAATAAAAAAATAAGTAAATAAATAAACGCTAAATGGCTCCCCCGGCCCTCAGTTCAAACTCCTTAATGTAACTCGTAGGACCCTTGGTAGCCCCGCTAACATCCACCCCACCCCCAAGTTAATATTATCTCATCTCTTACTTTTCCTCTCTGTGTATGCCTCAGCCATGCACTCTCTGATGCTTCAAGGCTTTTGTGCATTAAATCTCCTTTGTCTGGGCAGACTAATTGCCTTCTACCTCTCCTACCTTGCTAACTCTTATTTACTCCCTGGAGAACCTTCTCTAATACCATTCCCCTTCTACCACCCATTTCCAGTGTTAATGGGCTCCCCTAATGCCTGCTCTTACCTTTAGCACAGAGCTTTTGCCTAGATCCTTCTGTCTCACCCCAGAAGTTGGGTATCTCTAGTGGACTGGGACATGAAAACTCTATACCCCTAACTGTAGCACAGGGCTTAGCATTGTGTATTAAATGAATACTATGTATTACAGCTATTTACTTAATTCTGGTCCCACTAGCAATCAAAATGTGCATTGACCTTCACTCAACTGCATCCATTCCCTAGATTTTAAGCTCTTTGAGGATGGAAACCATGTCCAGTCACCTTTTGTATCCCTTTTACACACAAGTTTTAGCCAGTGTTTCCCAAAGTTATTCTTAGTTGTTGAGAACACAACTATTTCTATCATTTTTTTCTTAATTTCTTTTTAAAAAACTTAGATCTATTTCACATATAAAATGTATGAGTAAGTGATATTTAGTATATTCAGAATTGCACACATCACTACAATCTAATTTTAGAACATTTTAATCACCCTAGAAAGAAATCTGTACCTGTTAGCAATCACTCCCCACTTCCTTCTATCCCCCACCCCCACCCAGCCCTAGGCAAATGCTAATCTATTTTCTGTCTCTATAGATTTGCCTATTCTGGACATTTCATGTAAATAGAATCATATAATAAGTGGTCTTTTGTGACTGGCCTCTTTCGCTTGGCGTATTGTTTTCAGAGTCTATCCATGTCGTAGCATGTTTCAGCACTTCATTCCTTTTTATGGCTGAATAATATTCTATTGGATGTATATACCATGTTTGTCCATTCGTCAGCTGATGGATGTCTGAGTTGTTTCTACCTTTTGGCTATCATGAATAATGTTGCTATGAACAACTATGTCTACGTTTTGTGCGGACATGCTTTTATTTTTTTGGGGTATAAACCTAGCAGAGGAATTTCTGGGTCATATAGTAATTCCATGTTTCACCGTTTCAGAAATTATCACAATGCTTCTCACAACGGTTGCACTATTTACAGTCCCACCAGCAAAGTATGAGGATTTCTCTACATCCTTACCGATACTTGTTATTAATATTATCTGTCTTCTTTATTTTAGGCATCCTAGTGTGTGTAGTGTGGTATCTTATTGTGGTTTTGATTTACATTTTCCTGATGACTCACAGTGTTGAACATCTTCTCATGTGCTTACTGGCCATTTGTATATATTCTTGGAGAAGTATCTATTCATATCTTTTGCCCATTTTTTGATTAGGTTGTCTTTTCATTGTTCTTTATATATTCTGGAAACAAGTCCTTTGTCAGATACATGTTTTGCAACTATCTTCACCCATTCTTTGGGTTGTCTTTTCACTTTCTCGATAGTGTCCGTTTGTTACACAGAAGGTTTTAATTTCAAAGAAGTCCAATTTATATATATATTTTTTGTCATTTGTTCTTCCAGTGTCATGTCTAAGAAATCATTGCCTAACCCAAAGTCACGGAGATTTACTTCTAGTGTTCTTCTAGGGAGTTTTATAGTTTTAGCTCTTACATTTAAGTCTATGATCCATTTTGAGCTACTTTTTGTTAATAGTATGAAATAGGGGTTTATATTCATTCTTTTACATGTGTATATCCAGTTATATCAGTACCACTTATTGAAAAGACTGTTCTTTCCTCCTCTGAAATGTCTTGGCACCCTTGTTGGAAATCATTGACCATAAATGTGAGGGTTCATTTCTGGATTCTTAATTCTATTCCATTGATCTTTATGTCTATCTTTATGTCAGTACCATACTATTTAGACTCTCATATCATTTTTAAAAAGCAGTATAGGAAAGCTATATAATCGGAAAGTTGGGAAGAATGATCTCCTTGAACTGGTAGAAAATTCTTTTTGCAAGAGAATGGATGTCACATAATGAGTGCGATGTGCACCATCTGGGGGATGGACACGCTTGAAGCTCTGACTGGTGGGTGGGCAAGGCAATATACATAATCTAAACATTTGTACCCCCATAATATGCTGAAATAAAAATAAAAAGAGAGAGAATGGATGTCAAGGGGAGGGAACAAGCATCTATTGAGCACCTATTTTATGTTAGGCATTGTAATAGACACTTGCACATACATTATAATTATAATAATGTAATAGAGTAATCCCATGTAGTAGGTAATGTTATCTTCATTTAAAGGTGAGGAAACTAAGATTTGGAGAAGTAACTTGCCTAAAATCATTTAGTGACTGGTGGTAGAGGTGTGATTTGAACACAATCCCAAGGACTCCAAAGCCCATGATTTTTTCCTATCATGGAGACTTTCTTACTATATATCTAGGAAACACAAACATCCATGAAACATATCTAAATGCAGTGGAGAGACTTGGATTCATTAATGCTAAATATTTTTTCTCACAACACTCTAGAAAATTACAGAGGCATTTATAACTATCTTGAGATAGTTGTCTAATAGCAAAATTTCACAGGGTATTTAAAGAAATCACTCTTCAACTATAAAACTAGTTTTATGCTTCATTTTAATTTCACAGCTTATGTTATTTATATGACCTCAAAAGTGATTGAACATTATTTTTGTATAATTGGCATAGCACATGCTGTTCTGTGGAAGAAAGGCCAGAACTAATCTCAGCTGTGTTGATTGGCCTTGTTCTTAATTCTTGTTTTCATTGAAAACCCTCCCAAGGTTGTTCTGAAATGAACACAGGTCATAATTGTCAAGTTAATTGTATGTGAAATAGCAGAATTAAAATTGAGAAAGATTTATGAAGTTAATGAAAAAATGGTATTATTTTTGCGTAATTTGCTTAATATGAGGCTCTTTTCTTTTTCGTTTTTTAATTGAGGACACAGTACCTTCTGACTCCCAGAATTTGGGTCGAAGTTAAGTTAGATAATTCAGTTTTAGCTATGACAGAAACAGTCTAGACCATTCTGTCATGTCTTGTTAATTTGAATGCTCGCTGCTTCTGTGGGGCAAGAGTCTAGTGCTTTTGCTGAGTGAAGATTCTGCACCTACAGGTTTAGATTGTCCAGTGTCTCTTATGTGAGGATTCCCATGATTCAATTTCTTTTAGAAGTTAGTGCCAGGAAAAAGTTTGCCTAACTTGAAGAACAACTATGATTCTTTTGCCATGCCATGAGAACTATATTATCAATTGTATGTCATTTTTGGCCTTGGCTCTGGGAATCCCAAAGCTAAGTTTGATGCTTGACTGTGGTAAACAGGACCTTGGCAAGAGACTCTCTTTACCTTCTTCTGTTCTTTCTAGTAAAAAGTCACCCAGGTCCATTTGGAAGTAGGCAGAATGCATGCTATAATAAATGATACTCAATATTTTAATTATCAATAGAAAATAATATATATATATATAGAGACAGAGTCTCACTCTGTTGCCTGGGCTAGAGTGCTGTGGCATCAGCCTAGCTCACAGCAACATCAAACTCCTGGGTTCAGGCAATCCTCCTGCCTAAGCCTCCCAAGCAGCTGAGACTACAGGCATGTGTCACCATGCCCGGCTAATTTTTTCTATTTTTTAGTAGAGACGGGGTCTCACTCTTGCTCAGGCTGGTCTCGAACTCCTGAGCTCAAAGGATCCGCCCGCCTCAGCCTCCCAGAGTGCTAGGATTACAGGTGCAAGCCACCGTGCCCGGCCGATAATATATCTTTTAACTCTAGCATTAAATGAAAATAGAATGCCCAAACCAGCAATTGCTAGTTTTCCTGATATACATTTTTGTGCTTCTTGTTTCCAGGAAAAGTATTGGAAGAGAGAGGTAAAAATAAAATCAAATAAAGTAATGATTCCTTGTAGGCAAGGTTTTCAGATTGGAAATTTGATTTTTCAGTCTGGACTAGATTAAAAACAACAATCCTCTCCACAATGCAAAAAAAAAAAAAAAAAGCAGTAGTTTTTTTCAAGTTCTCATTTTAAACATTGCCATTGAGTCATGCTGAGTGAGCGTTTTCCAAATTTCATTGTAGACACTAGTGAAGGTACTAGTGAAAACTTACCACTTAGACGTTTTGAGAGCAACACATAATTCATAATAGAAAAGATAAAGCTCTTGAAAACACAAGTCACAGATCAGTTGCACAGCATTGTTGTTATAAAGGGCCAAAGCATACTTTCTCTGGGTGGTTTTATGCCTGTCATGAACACTGTAAGACTGCTAATCCCCCAAGCTTCTTTGTATTTTATACATCTTCTGGAAAAGGTTTGTAGTCTAGAAAAATGTCTACAGGTGAAGATTCAGAGTGAATAAAGATTCATTTAATTGAATTTGCCTGTTTTAAGCTATTGAGCAGTGAAGAATGTTGCAGAATTTGCATGCAACTAATAAAGAAATTTTGCAGTAAAAGAGTCTCACTGTATGGAAATTTCCACCTCACTTCAAGGATAAGCTGAATTGGATGAGGGCCAGATGGATCTGTTTATGGTGGTGGTGACATAATAGCAGGAAATGAATGGAGTACCTTCTTAGATTGAGTTTTACCAGAGTCACGTGGAGTCTAGTTTTGGAACTAGAGTCAGGAAAGCAGACTACTTCTTTAGGAAAATTCAGTGGGCAAATTAAAACTACTGCTTCATGTATAGGAGAAAGGGAAGCCAGAAGGTAAAAACTGTGGCTGTAACATAAAAGTGGCCAACAGGCTTCAGTTTTTACAGGAAGAGCATGAGTACCCAAAGTTCTGGGCATTTATTTCTTTTATGACTTAGCCACAGTGAGTATTTTGAGGGCCGTGTTTTTCTTTGGCTGGACTGGAATGTGGATGGTGTCTTTAACAGATCTGTGAGGGAAAAAGGAGTCTTTTCTACAGATCATTGAGATTTTTTTTATCAAGAGCCTGTGGCCCTTCATGTCTGACTTGGTACTATTGTCCTCCCCATCATGCCACACAGGGTACCCTACATGCCTACACGTACCTGTCATATTTGTTCTCAGTTGATGCTTCTCTATCCTCATTCAACAGACAGCTGAGCACCTTGGTAGCACGGGATTTCAGTAAAAATAAGGAATTTGTGTGTGTGTGTGTGTGTGTGTTTACAGGCTTCATTTTTGTCCTTGACTTAAAAACTGACCATTGGAAGCAGAAATTAGTAAGATATGACATTTCTAAGTCCATCAGAGACTTTGGCCGGGCCATTTGCTCTGGCCAAAAAGGTAGCTTCTGTCTCACATAGGCCAGAGTACTAATTTTAATCAGTAGAGCCTTTCAAGTGTTTGGGCTCAAAATTGCCTTTTTTTCAATCCTTATTTGTAGAGGAAAATGGATTCTTTCTTTGAATTTCAGATGGCTTCTTTATGAAATTACATTCATGAAACAAAAAAAGCAGAATGAATCATTTTTAAGTCAGTGACGTTTCACAAGAGCCGGTGAGTGAACTGCAATTCCACTAGTTTCCTTGAAAAGATTCATCACTTAAATCATCTAGTTTTTTTTATATCATCTTCGAAAGACATTGATTTCCAAGTTTGCGTCTAGCACTGAAATTCTATGATCATGTACAGTTTTAGGAAATATCAGTCTTTCAAAGTGGGGGGTGGTGGATTTGGGGAGGTTTTATGAAGATGAATAAGCAAATTTAAACTTAATCAGTATTCAGTGTGCTGACAATCATGAAAATATATCAATGGTTTCCTGTTATCAATGCATATTTTATTTAAATTCCAAGCAGATTCTTACTCAGAAAGAGTAGGATACAAAGTGTTCACAAATGAAAAATATCTAGCCCTGTTGAAACAAGGTACTCTAGGTGGGGTATAATGTCCAGACATTCAGAGAACAGAGTGATTTGCACAGGCAAGTAAGTTCAGAATCATACATTTTAGCCAGGCAGCTCTGTAATTTTACCTTATGACCTATCCAAGTGTCTCATAATCATTTTCTTCTAAGGCCTCCTTGTCATTTGAACAAACTGTGCAGACACCCTTTAATTTCTTATAATTTCCTCCTCACTTATGCTTCACAGTGAGTATTTCTTGAAAATCTGGCTGAAGCACATGATAGAAGCAGCATTTACAATATCCCAAGGTTCCTGCTATTATCCTTTCTCCAGCCCTACCTTTCCACAGGACGTAGCAGGTACTTTCTTCTTGAACTATACTGCTTAGCATCTCCTTCTCTATTCTTCCTCCCTGTACCATTCCTAATTTCTTGCTTCATATTAAGTATAATTTATCTACTTTTCAGATCGAGTGCTGTCTATTCTGTTACAAGGGTGTTTCTGGAACAAGAGCATGCATAACACAAACTAACTCATCCATGACTGATAATATGCAGGGAAAGGATATTAGTAAAATGAGTGTAGTTGTGTTGGTTCCTTTGTAAGTGTTCCCAGTAGTTTCATATTTTGTACCACCAAGTAACAGCAGCTGCAAAACAGCAGAGTGTGAGTTATGGATTCACACGGTGCTGTGCATGGTGCCCATTCACCCTACATTCTTTCTCTTGGACTGGTTTGGCTTGAACTTCTAACTTGGAAGAGTTTAGGAGGTGGGGAGTGAGGGGGGGTGTGTTGGGGCAGAGGTTTCTTGTCTTATTTGTACATCTTGTGTTTATCCTTAGTCAGTACCATCGAACAATTCCCCTGATACTCTCTTCAACAGTTATCTTCACGTTTTTATAAAGGTGAAGTCCTATATTTATGTTTACTGTAATATTTACAGGAATTTAACATGGCTCCTTAGCCATG
Source organism: Lepilemur ruficaudatus (assembly GCA_963574885.1). NCBI lineage: Eukaryota > Metazoa > Chordata > Mammalia > Primates > Lepilemuridae > Lepilemur > Lepilemur ruficaudatus. Next base: position 10,792 of record CAUYRT010082921.1, read on the forward strand.
TTACAGAGCCATTACAGAGCTCCTTAGCTCTGTAATATGTTTTTTGGAATGGTTACTGTTTTTGTTAGTCCTCTGGTTGTAATGTTACATAGATTTTGAGTCATTTGTTCCCAATCCTATTTCCCTCATAAGCCCTGTTATTTCCAGTGTGTGATTTCACAAAATAGGAAGAACACATATATCCTTTTATAGCAGAAATGTAGCACTGCAAAGTTCATTTTCAATGAAGATAAGTTGGACTTGGCTGTGGGAGAAGATGAAAGAGAGCATTCCAGTTCTGGTAAGAGCATCAGCAACTCCCACGTGGATACAGGCATGGATGGGGCGGGGTGGTGGAGGAGGGGAGATCCCTATGTGGACAGAGTGCCAGGCTCTCAGGAGTGGATGTGTGGGTGTGGAAGGAGGGTGGGCACTGGCAAAGTGCTTCTAGAACGGGAAGTGGCCTGTCCCAGTGGTGTTCTAGAGCCATTAACTTGTAGGCCTGTGCGTATGGATGCAAGCGCAGAGCAGGGAACCAGGAAGGCGACCACTGAAGCCATCAAGTCCCAGACAGCAAGAGCCAGGAAGGTGGCAGTGGGCTTGGAAAGGACAGGACAGCTGGAAAGACATTAAAAGTGAAGAGCCAATGGGAGTGGCTCCTGGCAGCGGAGGCAGAGACCCCAAATTGACCACTAGTCTGAATCTGGGCAACTGGTGGATAGAGATGTGTCAGACAGGGGCCTTTGAGAAGCTGGGGACGGCAGCAAGTTTGACAAGAAAAAAAAGACAAGTTTGCTTGGTCAGGTGCCGCGTCCCGACCTTTCAATCACAAAAAATATTGGCACCTTCATTCATGGCCTTTAACTCAGTTCTTTGCTCCCACTCCTGTGGGCGGTGGTAGTTCCCTCTCTAGACAAGGATGTCTTTTCAGACTGTCGCTGAAGTGGCTTCAAAATTTACCCCGAAACCATATTTTGAGCGAGGGGGAAGATGTTTCAGGACTCCAGGCATTCTATTTAGGAATATTCTTTGTGACTGCTGGCCCTGGGTTCCTCACCGAGATCGAGGCTCACAAGGCACGGAAACTTAAGCCCAGAGCCTCCTCTCCGGGAGAGGGCAGTGAGGTGTGGGGGGGAGTGCCTTGGACTCCCGGGGGCCACCAGACCGACGTTCTTCCCACTCGAGCCCGAGTCTGGGGAACTGCTGCGAGCACCCCGGCCTCTCGCCCCCGGCTCCAGCAGCGCTGCTCCCCGCCTCCGGCGCTCCTGACACGGTTTCCCGAAACTGCCCCCGGAGGCTCCCCGGCGCGGCCCGGAGAGCCCTCGCAGGACCCCAGGAGGCGCCGCCGTCGCCCGTCGGGCGCAGTGACCGGCTCCCAGGTCCCCGCGCCCCCTTTCGGGGATCCCCTTTCGCCGACACCCTCCCGGGCCCCGCAGGACACTCCCCTCCGGAGGTCGGGCCTCGTCCGCCCGCCGCCCCCGTCCTGCCCCGCGCGCCGCGCCGGGGGAGCCCCGGGCCGACCCCTCCCCCGGACGCCCGGCCGCAGGCGGGACGGCGGCGATGGTGACTGGGCAGCGGCGCGGGGCTGGGGCCTGGGCTGGGAGGCTCGGCCGCCTCTTTCTTTCGCTGCCCCCGCCCCTCCGCCTGCTCCTCCCCCCGAGTGCTAGCCCGGCGGCCGCGCTCTCTCGCCGCCGCCTCCCCCACGCCGCGGACCCTCTCCCCTCCCCGCCCTCCTCGCCCCCTCCTCCCGCTCTCCTCCCTCCTCCTCCTTCCCGGAGCGGCCGGCGGGGGCACGAGAGAGGTGGCTGCGAGGAGGCGTAACGGAAAGCCCCGGCTTGGGGAAGGCTTCGGGCTCGGAGCCGGAGACGCCGAGCGGGGGCTGGGTGAGTTGGAGACGCCGGGCCCAGCGCGCGCTGCGGCAGGGGCGAGCCGGCAGCCGCGGCCAGGTGGGCGCTGGGGGCGCGGGCGGAGGGCACCCGGCGCGGGCGCACGCGGAGCCGTCGCGGCCGGTGGAGCCCGGGCTGCGAGCGCGGCTGGCGCGGGAACTGCGCTCCGGAGCCCGCGGGGAGGGAAAGGGGTCCGGCCGCTGACGGGTCGGAGGTGCAGCGGGAAGGGTGTTGGATGCTGGGAACGGGAAGGGAACGGCTGCGTCTCTTAGCGCTGCGGCCGGCGGAGTGGAAAAAGTTGTGCCTGGAACAGCGTCTTCCCAGGAAGCCGGCGCGAGCCCTGCTCTCCCGCCGCTGCTGGCGGGCTTCGACCGGCGGCCACGGCGGGGACGGCGGCGCGCGGGTCCTAGACGCGGCCCGGCCCCGGGGTCGGGCGCGCCTGGCACCGCGCCCTGGGGGCCGCCCGGTGGTCGCCCCCGCCGGGCCTGGTGTGTGGCGTGTGGGTCACGCCGGCCGCAGACGTCAGCTGCTTCTCAAATCTGGACTGCATTTTTGTGGGCAGCGCGGTGATTCGGGGTGCAGGCTGGAGGAGGTGGGCGTGGAGTGGGGAAGACCACATCTGGGATGGGTGGTTTGAGACCATGGGATGGGCGAAGGACTGGGGAGACTCTGTATGTGTTTCTGGGTGTTTTTAGGCACACAGCTTTTTATTTTTCTTTTCCATTCAGCGGTCCAATGTTCTTTGAACTTAGAAAAGCAAAGGATTTTCTCAAATCCCGTTCAACTTTTGTTTCAGGAGGGTTATGAGTTCTTGAAAGTACATGAGCTGTTTCAATGGGAGTAAGACCAGAATAAAGACAAAAGTTTTATCTCCCACCCCTGTCCTCACGCCTACCCTAACAATTTCCTGTATTTGCCATTTTCTCTGTGTGAGTGGGTTTGTGCATGTAGCTTACCATTGGTGGGTGACCTACATGGAAAAGTAGAACTTTCCGAAATCGCAAAGGGGCCACTATAGACGAGTGTATGTTGGAGCCAGAGCTGTTACAGCCTCTCCTCCCAGAGAGTTAAACGTGAGTAACGGAGTTGGAAGGGCCATTTATAACCTGCACATTGCTTTTGCATTACCCACTGGCTTGAGAGCTTTACTCTTGCCAGGTTTAAGAGGATCAGATGCTAATTTCCTTGCCGTTGCTCTTGGCTGGCATTCCTGATTCTTTCCTACGGGTCTTCTTTTAAAAACTACTCCTTTTTAAATTTAAGAGATAGAGAACACATGTTAGTGGGAGGAGTAAACGTTTTTGAGATAGGGAGGAGAAATAAAATCCAAGATTCTTGTGTCTTTTTGCTGTCATACTGTGCTAGGCTTGTTATTAACCTATGTTAGAAATCTGAATCTGATGTAATATTTAGGAGTTTGGAAATAATACCAGACAAAACACTATCTTATAATAGTATTTTGCTCTAAGTGATCACACAGAGAGCAGACAGTGTGGCCTGTTGTGGTTTGCAAAGGTTGCAACAAACATTTTATGAGACATTGTGGAAAAAGACATTGTGTGTTGTAGGAGAGGGGAATGGGGGGGTCATTTGTTTTCAGAACAGTCCAATTAGGAAGAATAATTACACTGCAAATGAGCATTCTTGAATATAATTTGAGTCATGATTTGTGAACCAGCAATTTGTCCCTAAGAAGAAAGGAGGGTCTTTGTAGATGAGAGCAAAGCAGTGCCTCCTGGGAAAAGTAATGTATACTATTCACTCATTTGCATGGGCTCAGAATTGATGGCACCTGCTTACTGCATACAGTGTTTGGGCAGGGAGGAAAGTCCATAGCAGGAGATGATAGAAAAACAATGTATAAAAAACCACGTATTTCTTTTTAATGAACATTTATACAGCTTCTCCACTTCTTTATTGCAAAGAATTGACAAAGTAGGAGACCAAAATATAGATGCCCCAAATTGGAGTTCCCAGATGTGACACTACCTCAACCTTGGGCAAGTTATTTAATTTATCACAGCCCTAGTTTCTGTGTCTGTAAAATCGTGGTGGTAAGAGATGAAAGAATCACCTTGAAGATTAACTGGAATTACTTTTATATGGGATTTAGGATGGTTCCTCACACTCAGTGCTCAGAATATGTAAATATGATTAAGTATTCCAAATCCCTAGGAAAAAGTGGCGAATGCACTGTTTCAAAGAGCCTAAATGCAAAGGTAGCTGATTTTGAGTGAACGACACTGAGCTGAGGTTGTAACCATGCTCTGTCAGCCCACACTCAGAAACATTTGTTCTTTCTGGAACTTGCAGGCTGCATCCTTTTTGCCCATTCTAGTCTTCCGTTTCCAGGGAATGTGTAGTTCAGGCAGGCTCTGTGTGGATCTGAGAGTTGGAGGACAGGTGTGGCTTGCAGTTCCAGGCTTCGTGCTCTGTTGCAATGGCAGGTTCACTAGTGGTGAACATGGGAAGTGCCTCTCTTGGGAATCCTAAAAGCAACATTTTACCCAATCCTTTTTGCTCTTAGAAAGATATAAAAAAAAGCAACATTTTACCCAATCCTTCTTGTTCTTAGAAAGATACAAACAGTAAGTAAATAGCTCACCTCCAGAGTTTACTCCAAAAAGCAACTTTGAGGCCAGGTGCAGGTGTGGTGGCTCACGCCTGTAATCCTGGCATTTGGGAGGCTGAGGCAGGAGGATCACTTGAGCCTAGGAGTTTGAGGTTGCAGTGAGCTATGCCCACACCGCTGTACTCTAGCCCTAGCAACGAAGTGAGACTCTGTCTCAAGAAAAGTAAAACAAAACAAAAAGCAACTTTAAACAATGTCTTGGCATTAATGATGCACTACCTAGTTTTTACTAAGTTTGTACCTAAGAGCAAAGTGAATAAAAGGCATTCCTAGCAAAAGAGTATGTCTTGAGCAGAGGAACTGTGCTGTGTATTACTCTTTCTGTTATAATTTAGAGAGAACGCCTATTCCTTCCTTCATTCAGCAGGTTACTTATGGGCTCTGTCCTGGGCTCTGCTAACACAGCAAGAACCAGGAATAGACCTCTCCTCTCACAGAACACACATTCTAGCAGGAGAAACAAGCTCTGTGCAAAGAACCTCCATAAGCCCTGGAAGCTCCCATTTTGATTCAGAAGACCATGCACTGGAAAGCAGCATGTGGGGTGTACTTCCCTTCCAGTGTCCAGCCTGGTCAGAGGGAAGTGATCTGCCTGGGACTGGGAGTGGTGGCAGGGGACAGCCAGTCCTGTGGGTCCTTCATAAGGGTAAGGGTGGGATGGGGGCCTACCTCTCTCTGTATTTTATGAAAGTATGTGTCCAGTTTGAGCAGTGCCTGAGCAGAACCATTGGTCAATGAAACAAATTATTTCATGTGCGGTGAAAACAGTTTTTCCTAGAGGTGAGACTTCTCAGCCTTAGAAAAAAAAAGAAATAATCAAAAGTAGGAGCTTTTCATCAACTTGTAAAAGCTAGATGTGTCAAGAGAAGCGTCTTGTCTGGCACTTGAAATACTTGACTCTCTTGCTGTAGAAGGTCTAAATAAGAGAGAAAAGAGTGAATACTTGGTTCCTCATGCAATTTCAAGACTTTTTTCTTTTATTACTTTAATGTATATGTTTGGAGTCTAGGAGGTTTGACAAGATATAATGCAGTCAGGGTGCTGATGGGAGTTGTTTGGGCTAGAGTCAAGGCTGTGCTGGGAAGTACCTGAGGCTGTGTGGAGTCTTGGGGGCTGATCTGAGGACCCAGCTGAACTTCATCTTGAAACCTGCGTGGAGGGTGGAGCATTTATAGCAGGTGAATGCTGTAATCATATTGTGCTTTAGAAAGAGCCACGAGGAAGGCAGGAGACCAGGTGAGCTGGAAGGCTAGTGCAGTAGCACAGGAATCCTGGCAGGACTGGGTGACGGGGAGAGGAGAGCCCTGGGGAGATTGACCATATATCCTGTTCATCTCCTGGGTGTGGTCCCTTAGGAGATAGAGTCCGCGGTGATGGTGTGGTCATGGCACCTTTCAATGAGGTAAGTGGTTGTGGGCAACCTCAGTTTGGAGAGATGGCAAGGAGTAATGAGGTCAGTTGAATCCAAAACTGAACTATGGCCTTCCAGGGAGAGATGTCCAGCAAGGAGTTGGATTCAGAGGCAGGAAGAGAGGTCTGGAGCTAGAGATGAAGGAGGGAGGTTTTTGTTGTTTTGTTTTTTGTTTACAGTAGCAGCAAGTGGTTGTAGGGAGGCATCCTTCTCTTGCCTAATCTGTCAAGGTTTACTAAATAGTGCTGGAGACAAGAGCAGTTTGTGTCCTTGGAGCTGAAAGTTTCTATCCTTGTACCAGGCCTAACTGGGGATGATCAAGCCCCTGACCTTGGTCTCAAATGACCAGGTTCCTGCTGATGTTATTTTGCAGACTTGGCAAGGTCTGCTTGTGTTATTTTGAACTGTGATAGTTAAGAGGAATATACAAAGAATGGTTCTGAACATGTTGGTAGCTAGGATGTATAACTGATGACAGGGATACCACACACGTGTGTTATGGACTAAATATTTGTGTCCTCCCCCCAGTCCATATGTTCATCATATGAAGCTCATATCATCACATGAAGCTCTAACCCTTCATGTGATATTTGGAAGTAGGACCTTTGGGAGGTAATTAGGTTTAGATGAGCTCCTAACGGTGGGACCCCCATGATAGGATGAGTGTCATCATGAGAAAAGGAAGAGAGAGTAGAGCTTTCTCGTGATTTCTCCACCATATGAGGACATAGCAAGCGGCTGTCTGTAAGCCAGAAAGAGGGCCCTCAACGAGGAACCAAATCTGCTGACTTCCCAGCCTCCAGAACTGTGAGAAATAAATGTTTTAAGCCACCCAAACTGTATTATTTTGTTATAGCACCCTGAGCAGACAAATATACATACATATATTTAAGAAAATGTAAGATGACCTTGATTTGTTGAGAATGTAAACTGGTTTTGTGTACATCTACAAAATACTGAACACAATTAAAAAGGTGCATGCTATCTGCATGTTTTCTTAATCTAACCTTAATGCCATCAGCTAGGTTGAGAGAAACACCCAGCTTTGACTTTGAGACTTGGCAGGTCAGAAGGGAGAACCTCAGTGTATTTTGACTTTTCTTCCTGTGGGATTGTTCTGATTTTGATTTAATATCACATTTTATTGATTAAGTGGTTTTATGGACACTATTTTAAAAAATATTTCTGTTAAACTTAAGTAAGACTTCAGAGGCGTTTACTTGGGGGTGAACTTTTGAGGTTCAAACTAAGTTTTAAAACTCTTCACATTTTTAAAAAATAATAGTCATTGAACCCTGTACCCAATTGCAGTATTTGAATGAACAGTATAGAGTATTTCATTGGGTTCATAATGAACAATGTATAATGCTTACCGAGGTGACATTAACAGTAGAAACAGTTCCTTCCTTGTGCCTTCTTTAAGTACAGAGAATGGTTCAACTAGACAGAACCAGGTTGTCTGGCTTTTGGCTGCACAAGGGCCAATATGTTGAGGATTTGCAGCCCAGGCTGATGTATAACACGAGGGTGTTAATAACAGTTTGGAAGTTCTCCCTGTGTGTGGGACTAAGAGCATTCCCTTGTAGGCTGAATCTCTCTGTTCCTAAAAGTGCATAGATGCTCAGGGACCAGTGGCTTGCTTATGGGCAACTGCACATATATTTGTGGTTTCAGACCTGCATCTCCAACAGCTGCACCCCCTTTCACTGCAACATTCTTTCCCTACCTTAGAGAGGGTGGCCAGGGTCCTCTAGTCTTTGGACTAGGAGAGCTAACTTTTGTTTTCATGTTCACTGAGGATGAGGCATATGGACCCTCTTTTTTAAGGTTACTAAATGGCCCTCAGGGTCATTGGGGTTAATTTGCATTGTATTTGTTTGTGCAATAAATGAAAGTATGCCAAGTAGACCCCAATGAATGCTTGTTGAATTGCAGGCATGACATTTGATTTGTGCATAGCCATTACTCCTCTTACTGCTGTGGATCTCGGGTAATTCCAACAGCAATGATTAATCATTGTCAGTCTGTGTAACCAGCAATAACACCTCACCTCACCCTTGCCTGCTTACCTGGGTTGGAAGGACATAGACTAAAATTTTAGCTGCTTATCTTGGACTGGTGGGGTTATGGGTGACTACTTTTTTTTCTTTATTTTTCTGTTTCTCACATTTTCTGTAAGTAGCATGTTACTTTTAAAATCAGAACAAAAGAGTTGGTGGGTTGTTTTGTTTTTCTGTACAAAACTATCAGTGGTTTTTTATCACAACACTGTACATTTTTACATTTATGGTGCATCCATCATAAGACAGTTTCTGTCTTTAAACAAAATTGGAATTCCTGTTTGTTGTTAGTGTAGTTACAAATACTAGAAGGCTGCAGGAATGTGACTAGGACTGGGCGCTGTGACCCAAAGCCAGAGCGGGGCGGCTTCCTCTGAACTATGGGGATGTCCCTGCTCCTTATAGTGGGTATGTTTTCATAAACATTTAAAGTGTGATTTGAGAGGTGTTTCTTTCTAATTGATCAGAAGTGCTGAATTAAATCTGATTGATATGAAATACTGAATTAAATAAGTACTATACTGGCATGTTAGCTTTATTTCTAAAAAAGTTACTTCAGTGTTCAATAGAGCCCGAACCAGCAGTGAGATCTTAAATATCTCTTTAGCAGCAACCTCCCCACATGCCCGGAAAATTAAGAGGGGCTCTTTTTCCTCTACTGATGCTATTGTTCAGCATTTTCTTTCTTTCCTCACTGTGCTGTGTTGTCAGGGGCACCTGGAGTTCAAACTTCCTTTCTCCTGGGGCAGGCTGCAGTTGGGCTGAATTTTACATGTTGTTTTCCATTTTGAGGCATTTAGCCAGTTGTTTAAGGAAGGCTCTAACTGCACTGACAGCCTCATTTAATCTTCAGATAAGTAGTGCATGGCACATGCTTGTTAAGGACAAAATATTAATAACTTAAAAAGTAACTCTCTTTCTCTTGCCTATAGAGATCAAATTTTCTGAAATTAAAAATAACAGACTGGATACTCCAGGAATTACTTCCAGTAAGCAGTGTTTCTGTATTTATAAATGACTACCGTCTGTACATAACATTGTGCATACATTAAGTATGCACTTAAGACATGGCTCACAACTTTGAAAACAACCTAAAATCACATCTTTTTTCTTCTTTTTTTAAATGGCCAAGTGTCCATTCTTAGAGGATGATTCTACATAGAGAGGTGTGTCTAAACAGATACTTACTCTTTCATTTGTGCGTTCTTACAGTGGTCATTTCAGGGTTCTGCTGTGGTGGAAGCTCATAATTTACTGACCTAATTACTGAGTGCAGGGATTCATGCTGTGATACGTAGCATGGTGTGCTGGCTTAAACCAGTGACTGTAAGTCATCTTCCGTCCAAATCCTTTTAGTAAATGGGTATGCTTAGGCTATCTTGTCTAGTCACATGCTTTTTCAACCTTGTGCTTAGGTCTATTGTAAAGAAAGGGCAGCTCCCAAGGGAGCTAAGCTGGTGTGTGGAATGTTTATATTTCTAAGCCATAGAGTTGTAGCTGGGGACAGTATGGGTGGAGAGGCCACACTGGATAGTAAGAACCCAATGGTGGGAAGGTGTGACAGGTTGTGTATACACCTGTATGGCCAGGGAACTGTTGAGGATAAGCTGATCAGCCAAGCTAGGTTCGTGGGCCCTAAAAGCATGCTGGCTCTCTTAGCAGCCACACTGGTGAACAAAACTTGCATGTTTTAAAAAAATTAAAAAAAAAAAAAGTTAAACAGGAACTGTCATCAAATTAGATTTCCTCTAGCTTAGATATGTATATTTGATTATTAAAATATTGACTGTGGGACTTCTATTTCTTCTTGTGAAATTTCATCTTTCTCAGTTGTGGCATGTTTAGCCTGCAGTAGTTTTGAATTCTGACCCGGTTGTGTGTCATGTCAGCCTTTCCTCTGAGCTGCAGGTTGTTCCTCAATACATTCAGCTCATCAGTCTTTTGGGTTCTTTGAGTCATAGTGGTGCAACTCTGTTCAGCCTCCCTTTGTCGCTCTCTTAGTAACCAAGGGTGCATCAGCCTTTGCAGGCGCCTGGAGGGCAGAGGGTTGGAGTCTGTGCCAAGATACAGAGGAAGCTAATCATACCGTGACCTTGACCTCATTAACATTGTGCTGGAACTAAAAGAGCCAGCATTGCATGGTATTGTTTGACTTTGGATTGTCTCCACTGATTTATGGTCACGGGGTCCATATTCCTGCCCTCTGTGGAAGGCAGATGTTAGAGCCAGATGAGAATGTGAGAGACTGACTTACTGCCTCCTTTGAACTCCCTAAACATCGGGCATTGGATTGTCAGCTAGTCATTGGGCCCTGCTGATGGTGATTTGGCCCCAAGACAAACAGCACTGACCAGGCTCCAGTAAAGCATGTGAGTGAAGATGGCCTCTTAGAGTCTGGGGTATAAATGGGTGGGCTGATGATCCACAGGTGGGGGTGGAGTATCACACTGGTAGTCCCCACCCCTTCAGGGAGGGCTTCCCAAACTTGAATGTGCACAAGAATCACCCAGAATCTTGTTAACATTTATCGGGGCTGGGTGGGGCCTGAGATTCTGCGTTTCTAACAAGCTCTCCCCATAATGCTTTTCCTGCTAGTCCTGTGGAGCGCTCTTTGGATAGCAAGGCCTCACATCTCTGGGACAGGAATAAGACTGTGGGGTAGTCAGCTGGAGGCTGAGACCTGTAAAGCTGAACCTCGCATGCCAGGAGGGCCTGTGAGCTCCAACTTGAAATTGGTCGCCTGCTACTTTGGGCTGGCCCTGTTGGGATGAGACTGAAGGTCCTCAGCTCTGACACTTCCATTTGGGCCTTTAATAGCTGTTGGGAGCAACTGTGCAGGGGTCCCCTTACTCCTTTAGGACAGGGAGGTTATGGGGGTCTTCCAGGTTGGGATGTGGTTAAGTATGGGGGAAGTTTTAATTTATTTTCTGTTATTTTTGTTTTTGCTAAGTTTTAATTAGATTGACTTCCTCATTACATGTTGGCTATATTCCATAAGTTTAACTAGATATAGAAGGCTCAAACTTCCTTCCGTTAAACCCGCATTTTTCCATATACCCTAATAACTTCGAAGTTATGTGATCACAGAGTTTTTAAAAAGTTGCCTATTGTTTCGTTTGGAGCTTTGTTTCTGAAACTTGCCTGACACTGGGCTGGGGTGCATGTTCCCGAGTTCCTCCCCTGGGGTGTAACTTTGTGGGTCTGACTAGGTCCTAGGAATCTATATTTTTTAAACAAAGCTTTTAGGTGGTTCTTATGACCAAGCAGTTTAGAGAAATACCGGTTTAGAAACCTGTCTGTCTGAGCCTGTGATATTGGCCATGTCTGAGGGTCACCCTCAGCCGTTCATTTTTTGGCTTCTTGGTTACTTGATTGTGAAGGGCTGTCTTTTGTCCCATTGGTTCCACTTCAGTTTTTATCTTGACACATGCTTTTGTCCTTACAGAGAGGCCCTTTCTTATCTTGGATGGAACCAAATCAGAGAGGCCTTTGTCCACAGGGTAAGAAGTCAGTTCTGTGAAGCCTTTATTTTTAGGATGGTTTTACAGATACTGATTATTAAGTGCTTTTGGACATTCTTAAAGATACTGGACTATAAGCTTTGGGCCTCTGCAGAGAAGTCTTTAAGATAAAATGTCTTGATGCTGACTTTTCCCACTCTCTCTTCCCTACTTTGGTTCAGACACTGGAGATATTGAGCATCTCCTTAAGTGATAGATGACCAGAAATGGATGGGAAGGGCCCCCACCCTCCAGGGACCAGCTTGGTTCTGATCCAGGTGAATTGAAAGATTAAGAACTTGGGCTTTCCACATTGTTATGTCAATATTAACTTCCATTTGTACAGATGCAGGATCCATCTCAGCCCCACCCTAGGGGCAAAGTGAGCTTATAAAACAGTTGAAGTAGGAAATGATCCCTGGGGTATAGAAAGATATTATCTACATGGTGGAATTCATTTTCTGATGTGCCTAAAATTCTACCATTGGAGGAATTTGGGTGAAGTGCTTCCCTTTAAGCCTCTTCCTAGACATACAAGCATCCCTAGGACTAGAAAAAGTGAGGGGATAGAATCCAGGCCTGAAGCTCTTATTCTGGGTGAGTCCATATGTCTGTGTGTTTGGTCATTTATTCAACACTTGCTTATTATGCACTCAGGGAGCTCAGTCTAATGGGGAGAAACTGGTAGAAGAACCATATCGTAGATGCTTAGCTAGGTGTGGCAGTGTAGGGAGTGTAAAGGCCTTTGGAGGTGTGGGCACCACAGGCACAGGGCAGATGGGAAGCTGGAGAGCTTCCATGTGCAAATGTAGGGTGCCACACACGGCGGGTGAGGGGGCAGCTGGGATTTCTGCATTACTTGATGTCCTCTGGGATTCCAGGTTCCCTTTGTCCCTGTACCTCGCATGGTTCCATGGCCTTTTGTCAGGTCCTGCAGCTCAGCCACCCTCACGGTGGCATTGGCACGAGGGGCAGACCTTGGAAGCTGAGTGGTGTATCATCTGATGTCATGATCGATGTTGATCTGAATACAATTTTTATGCTTTGGACCCCATTTTTTCCTTTTATAACACAAAGCAAGAGCTGTAAAAACATAAACAACAATGTGAGAATTTGCTGTTTACAGAAATATTCTTTGGGGAGGGGGTGAAGGGTAATGTTTTTTATTTTTCTGAGGAGAAGATAGATATTCAAAGAAAGAGGTATCTAGACTGGGCTCTTCTGAATCCATTATTTTATGGCTTCTGGGCCTTGGTGCCTTTGTAACCACAGAGTTTGTTACACAGTCCAGAAGGAAACTTGACCCTCCACTAAAACCACGTGGAGACTTCCAGGATGACCTCACTGTTTCATTTCTGGAGTGGTCAGATTCTGTAGCTAGGTGGGAGGAGAAACTTCTAAAAGGAGAAGCGTGCATCCACTTTCCTTGAGTTCTCTTTGCCTGTCCAGAAACACATGAGGGCTGTGGGAGAAGAAGGGCCTTGCCAGGGGAAGTGAAGTCCCCCTGCAGTGCCGTGTCCCCACCATGGAGGTGGATTGGTCCTCTCTACCTCATTGGTCTGAGGGGCTAGGAACTGTGCCAAATCTCGACAAAACCAGCTTTGTGTATTTTCTTTTAAACAGAAATGGGCTTCAAAGGCCCGGTAAAGTGCCTTGAGCACAGAGTCACTGTTGGGTCAGTAGGCAGGGCCAGCTCTGTTCCCAGTCCCCCCCGGGACTTGCTCTTAGCAAGCATCAGAATCACCTGGAAGGGTTGTTAAAACACAGATGGGCTGAGCCCCAGCCCAGAGATTCTGAGTCATTAGGTCTGGGATTAGTGGAGAATTTGCATTTCTAACACTCTCCTAGGTGATGCCCATGCTGCTGATGGGGACCACACCTGGAGACCATACTGTGGCTCCCAGGCACTCGCCATGGGACTGTTGAGACAGGCAGACTCTTTGTTCCTGAGTGGTGGCTTTGAGATGTGCCTCCCTAGTGGGAACCTCACGCTGGAGGACTGTAATTCTGAAGTGGTTGTTCACTGGAGAGGCTGGAGGGAGCCTCAGTTTTGCTTCTTACCCCAGGAGCCTTCTCTCTGGTCCTGTCATGAAAGACCAGGGTGTGGCATTTTGGGCAGCTAAGATGGGCTGTCATTACCTCCTTCCAGTCCATTCTTCTCTCTGGTGTTGCAGGAAGCTTTCTGAACCCTGCCAGTCTCCTATGTAAGGGCTTGCATTAGCCTTAAGATAAAGTCCAAATTCTCCTAAAGTAGCTTCAAGGCCATCTGTGATCTGAAATACTCCAGTGGTCACCAACAGTTTTCATTTGTGAACTCACTATCTTATTCTTGCTTCCAGAGCATCCCATTTTGCTGTTCCCTATGCCTGGCATGTTTTTTGCTTGCCCTCTAGTTAGGCCAGCCCCTCAGCTTAGCCCTGACTTGCTCTGGGGAGCATCCTTTGACCCCTCCGGAATCAGCTGGTGCCTCTGCAAAGGCTCTTGTGTCATCCTGTCTTTCCCTCACTTGGGCTCCTTTGAGCCACGTTGCTACCTGTTTACTTCTCTTTGTGGACTGTAAGTTCCCTGAAGGCAGGGAGTAGGTTAACTACTCGGCTTTTGGTTACCCTGTCACTGAATTATAAAACCAGGGGACTCTCACCTAGGTCTGTTTGATCCAACCCCTTGGCCAAGTGACACTGGCAGGTTTTGTTTTCTGAGACCGAGAAGCCCTCATCATGGTCTGCAGGTCTACTGGGATCATTAAAAGACTGGCTACTGGTTTTTAAAAAAATGGCTTTTTCCGTTGTTTTTCAGGTGAACTGAGAAGCAGCCTGTTGATTTGACAGCGGGCCCAGTGTCTGCATTTCGTTAAGAAGCACTTCATACAGGTAAGGGGTTAGTTAGTTGCTGGGACTGCTCACGCCCAAGTGGGTTGTACCGGTTACTGCTGCCTTGACGGTGCACTGTGACAACCACCCCAAATTCTCATTCACTAGAAAGAAAATCCTTTAATGTAGGGCAACATCTCGTCTAAGGAAGGTATAAAATGGTCCCCAGCTTCTGTTGTGAGTTACCTGATGAAGATGTTTACCTGGCTGGCTTTCTCCTGGGCGTTGCCTGCCTTCTCATCACCCGACACTCCTTTGTGCAGACACCCTTATCCTCTCCGCTTGGGTTGGTGCTTTAGAATTCCTTTTCTTCATTTAAGACCCAGCAGCCCAAATTTCACCTGCTATTTATCCAACTGTCTAAGTGAGAGGCTACTGGGAGCATCACCTTTTCCTGCTTTCCAGCGAAATAAATGGCTGCTGCTTTATGCTCCCATTGCACTTGCCATGGTGAGCTTTACTTACTTGCTTGTGCACGTCTTTTTACTCTAGTCCGTAAGTTCCTTTTGCTGCTGTCTTCCACCTAGCGTGGCTCCTGGCATGGAACAGATTTTCAATAAGTGAAAGAATGTTAGTTTGAGGAAAAAAAATGCCCTGTGAGCTAAATTAAGGCATAGCCACAAAAAAGTCATAATATATTCCTAAACCAATTAAATGATTTGTAGAGTGCTTTTGGATTCATTATATGGCTGTTTGTTCACATTACCACACATAGTTGAGAATTTACCATGATGTAGTTAAATCAATAGGAGTTTAGATTCTTGAAAAAGATAAGAAGTCATGAGTTTTTTGTTGTTGTTATTGTTGTTGTGTTACTCCTAAGTAGTATAAGTGTTGCTAGGTCAGAGAGTTGTACTAAATGGCCACCTGTGGCCAGGGCCAGTCAGCTCTCTTGGCTGCCCTTGGAGAGGGACACATTTGTCAACCAGACCATGGAAGCCCCAGGTAGCCCAGCCATTGTCAGGCAAACCACTGTAGGATCGAATATGGATCTAAATGTACAGGTGGTAGAGAACAAACAATAGACTTTCCTAATTGGCAACCCAAAGGAAATAAAAATATTTCTCAGTGGCATGAGGATTTTGTTTTAAAACACAGTTTAAATTTAAATAATTTTAATAAGCTTTTAAATCAGTGCATTTCAATTTTCTCCATACTACTTAGTAAGTCGGGTGCTTTGAGAGGTGCATTGACTGGCTCAAGGTGATACTTGGTCTCTCCTGTAGGTTGGGACTAGAAACGCTCAGGGTGGTGCTTCACCTGAATGTTGGAGCCCAGATGGGACCTGTGTCCTTTCAGGAGCTGGCGAGTGGCTGAATTCTCTGAAGCTTGGGGGTGATGTTTAACTCTGACCAAAGACTATTTTCACATAGGAGAATGTGGTCTCCAGATTTTGCTCCTGCCTTCTTCTTCTGCTTCTGCATTACCGTTACCGTTCACATTATCGTTCAGCCTTTCCAGGCGCTGAACTGGTTGTTTGCAGTGCTAAGGCATAAAGTAGTTGTTTTCTGGTTTCTGTGTGTGCTCTCTACTACCTAGTAGAGGCACCTGGCCAGCAAGTGCCATGTAAATGTGGTCACTTACCCATGGTTTCTTCTCCCTGGTGCTGAGTCCCAGTTGTATAGCTGCCTGAAGGAGAATCTGGCAGAAGACAAGGCAGTAAAAGAAACTTGACTCCTAGTTGACCCTCTTCATGGTCTTAAAGTTTCCTAGGGCTTGGGTGGAATGAGGAATTCAGCTTTGCCCAGGAATGTCCAGTCTCCATGGAATCAGTTTGTCTATCATACTTGAAAAATAAGCTAAGAAAATAAATTGAAATGAAAAGCCCAGATGTTAAAATATGAGTGGATTTTAGCAGTCTTTGGAATTTGAGATGTTACTGAATATTTATGTCGCACCATCCCTGAAGAAGCTGAGTGCAGGGTATTGGTTGTGTATCTGGTCGTCACACGGCCCAACACATGGGGAGTTCTTACCAATTTATAATAAGCAGCTACTCATTGAGCTTCTGGGAGACGTCTGATTCTCAGAGCGCCTCTTGTTTTACAATATAATCCTAATCAGGCTAGAAAAAATACAAAAACGGCAATGAGGTAAGCTAAGACCTCAAGTTATTGATCTGGTGTCCTCCATATCGGCTCACCTGCTGGTGTATGTTCAGGCACACTTCACAGAGGCTCAAGTTGAATCTGGGTTGCCCACATCATCCTAATTAGAAAGTCCAAGAAGTGGTATGCTGCCTGAATTTCCTCAGAGCTTCTGAATTTGCACTATATGTTTTGGGCTCATATTAAGGTGCTATTTTTTCATTCAGTGAAATGCTTACTATTTCTAAAGATGGGACTGCTAGTTCCTTCTCAGTTGAATTTTTATACCAGGGTGTGTGTTTTTTTAATATAGTTGTTTTTGTGCATTGACCTTGATCCAAAGATACTGTCCAGCATGTGTCCAGGGTACACATTTGGGAGTAATCAGAGCAAAGGCACACAGCAGCTGGTTTACTGGTCTTGGATGCCAGTGCCATTAGCATACTGGGCTCTGCCTGACCATTTATTTCCTTTATTGCTGAAATGCCCGGGAACCAGGTACAAGGATGTAGATAAACGGCACATCTCCCCTCAAGCTCCTTTGTTGATTTTTTTTTTTTTCAGGTAAAGCCTTTATTTTCTGTTGTAGTTCCTTAAAGTGGAATCAAAGTCTCCAAAATAGCCTTTCAAGTTTCATCGTAAAGCTGCGCCCGTGTATTGACATCTCTGGGAAGAGTTTGCTCTATTCCATTTCAGGAGCACAATCAATGCATAATTTAGGAACCACTTTTTACTTGGATCAGGTAGCTTGTCAGCTATGATTTGTGGGCTGGTTTGTCTTATCTACTATAGGGATTTTGTTGTTGATCTGAAAGGAAACTTATAGGTACTTGTTTCCAGGAAAAGTTGATTTAAAATGGAATATATTAGACTTTCTGCCTTACAAAAAGTCTGGAGGTATTATTTTATCACTCTCATGCCCCCTTTCAGTTAAGAAACTACAATTCCCTGTTCCTTAGGGTTTTTTTTTTTTTTTTTTTTTTTTAAGGATTTTGGACCTGAGTTAGAAGGAGGCCCTTTGGATAACTAGTTAATAAAAGTAACTTTTCCAAATAGGCAAAAGATGGAAAAAAAACTTCCTCTTCCATCTCTTTGAATGATAAATAATAAATAGCTGGCATTTTATATGATTTCTTTTCCCCATAGATCATTCTTATATAGAAAACAATTTCTGAGACTTCTGGAATCCTGTCCTCCCAGGCTCCTCCTTGGGATCTGGGAAATCCTTGGTTGGCTCCCTCCCTTCAGACCTCTTCCTTTGATGCTTATCTTTCCTCTACTTTGTTTCCTAAGGGCACACGCTGGTGCTCACCTCCCTGCGTTTCATCTGCTCGCCTGACCTTACTGCAAAGGAGTCCTCTTTCCCTTTATGGCTACAATCTGAAAAAGAAAATAAACAGCTGAAGCTCCTCTTGCAGCCCAGCAGGCTGGGGAAAATAGCACTCATTCTCCTTGTTCCTGGGTTCAAAGTGCACTTAACATTTTATGGGGGTGACCGGCCTTCCCGAGGTGTTTTAGCCTGGTGGACAATTAACCATGCTGACCTCCTCCTTTTGCCTTTGCCTTTCTGGCTGAGTTGACACTACTGCTGAGCGAGAAGGGGTTGCTCCTCCTTTGAGCCAGCACCAGGCCGGGGTCTTGTTCAAAGGGGATGCCTCTGAAGCATGAAGATTGAACTGATTGTGACCCCACTCCCGGGGGAGGAGAAGCTCCCTCTGGGGAACAGGCCGGGAGGAAGGAGCCATCAATTACTAATCCCATTGGCCTATGGGTCTTCAGGGTCTCATATCCGTTTAAAGGACGGAGAATTGGGGTTGAAGATAATAAAGTAAGCCTTAAATTAGAAGAGCAGGGGGTTATTTCATCTAATTTTGTGGTTGTTACAGAGGAATAAAAGGCAGAGGAGATAATTTCATTAGTCCTCTTTGAGATCTTTATCAGGGCGAGGTGGCATTTTGGGATGTAGCAGAGCCTCGCAGGGGCTGTGTATTCCCACCCTGGTAAGCCTAGAGCTAGATTTCCTTAGAGCCAAGGCAGAGCTGGGGAGGCACAGCGACCCTTTAGGCCAGTGTGGTCAGGAACCTACCGTTTCTCCTGCTGTAAGTGAGAGATGAGGGCTACTAGTCGCCAACATACGATTCTGTTGGCCTCTCAGGAACGCGGCATTCACGCTGAAAATGAAGACATCCACCAGAGGAGCAAGCTCGTTCAGAGCTGGGATTTTGTTTCTTTCTTCTGAACAAGGTTAGCTGGTCTTCTGTTGTGGACTTATTTGGAGCATTATGGTCATCAGTCAAATTCCTTTGAGCTGAGCGTTATGCAGTATCAAACTGGGTGGTGGAGGGTTAGCAGGGAAGTGAGAGTGGTGCCTTCTGTCTGATTAGCGCTGTTCTATTCACAGTGTAAGTTCGTGTCTGTTGCTTCATGAAAGCCCTGCTGTGTAGGTAGGTATTTCTACCCGTGTTTGGTGTTTGCAGATGAGGGCGTGGGACAAAGAGGGGTGATGTGACTGGCCCAAGGCCTTCTGGTAGGGAAGTGAGGAGTATGAATTTCATCCCCGGACTTCCAACTTTCAGATTAAGCTCTCTGTGGTCATAATTAGAAGAAACAGAGGAAAGAGGAGGAGGAGGATAGGAGTGATTCCTCCAAGAGAAGGGAGAAAGCAGTAGTGGTGATAAATAGTACTTGGACCAGCTACCAGCCGGCACCATCCCCCAAGGCAGCTTGGTTTCTATCTTGGGGTGGTGGGGGAAGTGGCCGGGCTGGGTAGGGAAGGTGGGGGAGGCTAGGAAGGCTGCTGGCATGTCTGACACAGTCCTAAGCAGATGATGGTTAACTTCTGGAGAGCCTGCACCTATCTTCAGAAAGGACTGGGTCTTCCTAGCTTATTTCTGGGGCGTAGCCTTTTCCATGTCCGTCTTTATTCACATTGTTACTGTCTCATGTCTGATTGCTTTCTTTTCCCCAGCTCCTCCCTCTACTGTATAAATTTGTTTAATATTTGTGGATTTAGCTCTGAAAAAAAGAAAACTTCTCTTGAAATGTGCTAATAAAAACCTTCACCACTGTTAAGTGCATTTAATCGTAGCTTAGGTTTGTACAGTGCTTATAAAAATCTGTTGCCCCAATTGCTTCAGGGGCTGGTATTTTCCTCCTGCAGGTTGATGATGGAAACTGTGGACACCTCCCTTTCTAGTGGATGCAGTCCCCTCAGGAACTCCCAGGAGGCAAGACTCCAGCCAAGTGTTTTCCTGAACTGCTGCCTGAGCGGAATTGCTGGGGGTGGGTGTAGAGAGGGAAGATTTTCACTCGTTTCATGAATGCTTCTCCGTGTCCTCCACAGTGCTTGGAAGCAAGAGTCCTCTTGCTTTGCTGTGTGTGGTTCCTTTCCTGCGTGACCGTGGCTAAGCAGGAGCTGGCTGTACTTCGGTGCCTCTTAAAAGCTTTTCTCCCTGGCCGTGTTCAGGATGTTGAAGTGCAGTGTCAGAAATGATGGGAGTTGATGAGGAAGAAATAAACAAACCCAGGCAGCCCGTGAGGAAGGCTTGGCAGCCTTGCTCCTGTTTTTCTGCAGTTTTGATCTGAAGGAACCAGATTTCCTCCATGTGGAAGGAATGGGGCTGTGAGAGTCCCTGTGCCAAGGAGCCTGAGCTGTGCATGCCAGCAGGCCTTCTAGACTAGGGCACGAGTTAGTCTAATAACTTTGGGGTGGAAATGCATAGCTCATGGTTGGCAGAACGGAGATAAGTCACAGGACTGCAGTCTGAGCTATATGTATGTGGAGTTAAAATAGCATCTGTTCAGGGAAGCGGAACATTCCAGAATGTTTCAGTCCCCTCTTGGCATCAGTGCAGAGAGTGAAGAATACGAGAGCTGGGAGGGACTTCACAGAGCTTTTTGTATAAGCCCCTTAATTTCAGTTTAGGACACCGAATCACGTGGCCAAAGCCCCATGATGTCAGGGGCCCTTGTCTGTCTTGTTTGTTCACCCTCGTACCTTTGGCCCCTGGCATATATTATTAAGTGCATAATATGCATTTGTTAGATGACTGAAGGATATAAATGAAGATACAACTTCTGACTCCCAATCCTGTGCTCTGAGATATTTATAGGCTGAAAAGTCTGTAAGTGGTGCCAAGTAGCTTTTATGTAGTTGAGGTTTTCTTTTTTTATAATTTGTACACATTTATGGGGGTACAGATGAAATTTAGTTACATGTTTATAATGCATAGTGATCAAGTCAGGGTATTGAGGGTGTCTGTCAGAGGCTTTCTTGACATTACACACAGATTACAAAATTGAGACATAGCAAAATCCAACTCAAACAAAATCCAACTGAATTCTGAAAGTTGGTGAAATTGAGGGGAAGACAGGCTTGCTCAGGCTTGGGTGGTGGGTGAAAGGCAGGACTGCCACAGTGCCTAGCACCTGGGGCCCCTCTCACATTGGATTCTGTGTGAGTGGTGCCTCTGGAGTTGGGTGAGGGTCCCAATAACTCAGCTTCTGCGGAGGAACAAATAGGCTTGAAGTTGCCCCTGTCCCTAAGAACACTACCCAGCAACTGGGAGCCCACCCTCCTTCTGTGGTGCAGTCACCTCCTTTTCAGAGGGATGTGCTACTTGGAGCTCATCGGCCTTACCATCTGTTTATAGCATTGTGTATGTGTGTGTGTGTGTGTGTGTGCGTGTGTGTGTACGTGTGTACAAAACGCTGCAGGTGTGATTGGAGGGTCCAGGTGTGTCTGAGCACTGCGGTGTCTGGAGTAGCTTAAGTCCTCCATACAGGGTCTCCCCCACTGTCCAAGTCCACTTTGAAAATTGCAACCCTGCTGTCCTGGGTTCCAACCGAGGAAACTGGGTCTTGCAGTGGGCTGCACTTAGAAACCCACAGTGGTGAGCCACGCTGCCATTTTCAGGCTGGTAACTCAAAGCATTGCAGTTTATCTCCTTTGTTTAACTTCATGGTTAATTCACAAAAAGAGATTTTCAATTATAAGGGAGTTTTAAAATTTAGAATAGTTATAGGAGATTAATTCAAGATTAAAAGTTGCCAAAGGGAATTTATAAAATCAAGAAGTCTTATTTGAATTCACAAATACTGATTCGAGTAGACGTCATCATTTGCTGCTTGATAGGTTTCATCCACCTACTCTGGTCCATCTTCCCATCCCCCCAGCATGGAATCATTTTCATGTGGAATTTCTATGCTACCTTGGGAAGAGAACGTAGTTCCTTCTGGAAATCCCTTTCACTGGTTCAACTGACTTCTGCTGACACCTCTTTTGTGCAACTTCTTCTTACTTCTCTCTAGGAAATATGTAGCAGACAGTCCATCTCCTGGTGGGTCAGAAGACAAGCTTCAGTCACAACCTGATTGACAACTATAGAATGAATTGGTTGGGTTGTGGCTTCTGTTCTGTACTGAAGATCACAGGGCTTATTGATCTGTAGCTGCAGGCTTTCTGCAGGCCACAGGTAAATCTGAGCAGGTCTCCATAGCAGCAAGAAGTATTATTACTTTCTTATTACCATTGTTACCATTGCCTAGGTTATTAGAGC
Source organism: Lepilemur ruficaudatus (assembly GCA_963574885.1). Taxonomy (NCBI): domain Eukaryota; kingdom Metazoa; phylum Chordata; class Mammalia; order Primates; family Lepilemuridae; genus Lepilemur; species Lepilemur ruficaudatus. The sequence goes on from CAUYRT010082921.1 coordinate 32,775, forward strand.
TTGAATAAAAAGAACGAAGTTAAATTTGCACACTGGCATTAATCATTACTTTGCATTTTGGGGAAAATCAGGCCTTGGGAAGCTATTTTGTGGTAGTGTCCTCATAGTCTGGTGTTTGAACTTCTCATGGGGGCTGTTCTTTGGCACTGACACAGTTATTTGTGAGCTTGTCCTGCTATGTGATGCCAGTATAGCATTTTGGAAGTGAATATTTACTTGAACCCAAAATATTCTATGTGCAAAATCATGAAAATTAGAAAAAAGTGAACAATCCATATGTGTTAAGAACAAAATGTCTTATTTGGAAAATCTAGTTTCGTTCATTCGTTTACGTGTGGAGAAGGCTTGATTCTACTCTTCAGGATTCTTGAAAGTACAAACAAAAATGAGGTAGGAGTGCCCAACTTCCCCAGCTGTGGGCCTTGAGCTTTTATGGAGGGCATTTTAGAAAAGACACCTTTCAGTGCATAAGTGTTTCAGCATTGCCTGTGGATGGAGGCACACCTTTTGTTTATATACTTACATTATTGTATATAAATATAGCAGTTTTTTCTCTCTCTCTCTCTTTTTTTAAGCTATCTGTGGGGGTCTGTAACCACAATGGCAGAGAAAAAGTTAATGGAAATTTATATAATAGTGTTCATGTTTATAAACTTAAATGCTGAAATGTGATGGAATTCTATAGTCATAGGATTCTAACTTGCTATAAAAATTAATGTTAATAAGATTGGTTCATATTTATGGTTTTCCTACAAAAAATCTTATATACTATTGCAAAGTGAAATAGTATACATGTATTCGTTTAATTACTCCCCAGATAAGGTGTAAATCACTTAAGTACAGTTTTATACTGTACACAGAGTAGGAGTATAAGAATGAAAGTTTGTGGTTATTTGCAAGAATTTGCTCCCACTTTTACAACACAAGTCAAAGAAGTCTTTGATGTGTCCCACCTTTTCTTCCATTTATAGCTTCTATATTTTGTCTAGATGATTTCCTCCCCTACTACATGTGCTCTTTTCCCAGAGCTAGGACAAAATCCCTGATCATCACCCCAGTTTCATCCTCTCCCTTTGTAAGGCCTGTCCCTATAGGGGTCTTCATGAAAAGACCAAGTGTTTCCTCCAGCCAGTCCAGACTCCAAAGGTGTGTTGGTCCACATCTTTGGGTCCTTTCTGGAGCCCAGCTGTACTTCACAAACAGCCCAGCTCACCCTAACTGTACAGAGCATGCATTTTCTGTAGCCTAAAAATGTTAATGATTAAATACACAGGATTAGATTTTGTTTGGTGATTATGTAACCTCTTTAAGTATTTTACTAATTAAGAAACCTTAGCCTTCTCAGGCTCTTTGGAGGATGAGAATGCTTGGGAGACAGCCCTCCCCCATTTTGCCACAGGAGGATGGCCGGGACTCTGGCAGGGTGTGTGGTGGGAAGACCCAGCCTTGAGAGTCAGGCAGGCCTGAGGTCCAGTCTCTGTTCCCCACTACCAGGCTCAGTGACCTCAGGCAAGTTACTCGTTTTTCCAGGGCTTAGTCTCCTCGTCTGTGAAGTGGGGATAATCGTGCCTACTTTGTAGAATTGTTGTGAGATGAAATGAAGGGGGGGGACCCACGGAGAGCACACCTGGAATGTGGTAAGTGGTGATTGTCTTTACTGTAGTTACAGGAGCAGGTCTGCAGTACCTTCCAGTACCTTCTCAAAAGTGTCTCCCTAACTGTTGCCCTCTTGGCCGAGGGGCTCAGAGCATTTGGGTAGTTTTCAGGCGTGTAGTGCCTTTCTGTCCACATCCAAACTGGCTGCTGACTGAGCGTCCTGGAGCCCTGTGCTTGATGCTTTTACTCTTCTGCAGAGCAGACAGGTCCGGAAAGTGGCATTTACTTGGGCTTCCTGTGCCTTTAGGATCAAGGGACTTGTAGAGTGTGCATTTTGACATGATTTAAAATTGTCATTTAAAAAATCAAATGAGCCCTGTGGGCAGATTTCTCAGAGAATGTGTGTTTCCTGGGAGGAACACCTAGGTGTTTGGGCAGTCTTCGTGGTGAGCTGCCTTGTGGGGAAGTTAGAGTCTACTTCCTGGGCCCGCACCTTAGTTGGAAAGGGGGAGGCAAAGCCAAAAGATTATATTAATATAAAAAATATTTATGTTTGTCCTGGGAGAATAGCAACATATTACACACTATTAATAGGCCTGACGTGCTAATAGTCCTGCCTTGCAGTTTGCACCAACCCGGCAATGTAGTAATTTATTTCACTGAGGGAATTGTGGTTTTATGTGCCATGTATTAGTGTCATTGAAACGTTGTTTAAAGAGGAAAATAGCAATTAATGTTTAGAAATAGGAAATAGCTTTACAAATTTGTGGTGGAAGAGACCCAATAAAAATGACTATCAGGAGTCCCCCGAAGGTGAGTGTGAGCATTTATAAATGGTGTTTTCTGTCTGGTAGCTTGACAGCTTTTGATTTGTGAGTATTAACCAAAGCCTGACTGCCACAAACAGAGCAGGGCATGTGAGAGAGTATTACCGCAAAGAAGAAAGTAACTCCACGGAGACGCGCAGGCCGGCATCTGTGCCCTCTTAGGGACGAGTGGCAGCAGTCCAGGGTGTGTTTGGTCAGATAGGGCCGTATCTGTGCCATTGTTGCTATTGTTTCCCGGCTGGGAGATGACAGATGGAAGAGCCTGCACTGAAACAGTGGCTGTTAATCGCTGACTCTCGGTTTGCTTGTACCCATGCATAAACATTTCAGCTCATTATTTTAAGATACAAAAGGCCAGAACATATGGGAGCCACTGAGTATTGAATCCTTTAAAATTTGTTTGTTTGTTTGTTTTTAGTATGATGAGATTGGGCCATCTAAATTAAAAGTGATTCTTAAAGATTGAGTTAAAGAATTACTATTTTCAGACTTTTAGTAGAACTCTTTTTTTAAAATGAGATATTTCAGTGGAGCCACAGCATATGTGCGTTTAACTCAGAAAAATTAAACTATTCATGCATGGTTCAAAAATAGAAATAATCTTAAAAATGTGGAGCAGCTCGGTGGTCTGCTTCATGAGAGTGTGTGCCTTAGAGCAGGTTTTCTCAATCTTGGCACCGTGGACATTTTGCTCTGGATAATTCTTTTCTGCGGGGGCTGTCCTGTGCATTATATGACATTTAATGTCATAGCTGGCCTCCACTGATGAGATGCCAGTAGAGCCTTGCTTCCCTGGTCATGACGATGAAAAATGTCTCCAGACATTGCCAAATGAATGTGTTCTGGGCACGAGGAAGAGGACAGAACTGTCCAAGTTGAAAACCACTGCCTTAGCACGAGAGTGATACAAGGTGCTTTCAAATCCCTTAGATGATCTCAGTTCCAGGTCCTCTCACAGATCATCTTGCCTTTCTGACTATGAGAAAATAAAATTAAAACTCTGGGGCATAGTGAATGTAAACTGTAAAGGATAACTCAGAGATAATTAGGCTAAAGCATTACATTTACTCCTCAAGGGAGAGCAGCCTCAGTGAAATCTCCCCTAGAAATTTCTATATAAAGAAAAGCTGATTGGTCCATTGACACAGATGTTGGCCTTGTTCAGAATTTTCTGGTAATGGGCAATTTTTAAACCCCAAGTCTGTTTAGCACCATTGTGCTGTGTCCGTAATTAATGTTTTTGACCAGTTTTCTGAAAAGCAGTCATTCTGGTGCTTCTCAGGCTCAGGGTGGGAAGCAGGCCATTCTGAGTGTATGCGTTCAAGTCTGCATGCAAATTACCTTTGACAGTGTTTGAATTACTTTTTTTTTATGCAGTATGCTTGGAGAGGTTCTGGATTTTAAAACAGGGTCTCTCACCTTGAAGCTGGGTGGGCATGTCAATGCTCTGACCAGTGGAGATGACAAAAGTGCGCCATGTGACTTCTGAGGCCAAGTCATAGAAGGCCGTGTGGTTTCTGCCTTGTTCGGTGGAACACTGCTCTTCAAGTCCTGAGCTGCCATTGACAAGTTCGACTACCCTAAGGCTACCATGGCAGGAGAGGCCATATGTAGGTGTTCCATTTGGGGAGTCTCGGTTGAACTCAGCCTTCCAGCTATACCTGCTGACACGTAAATGAAGCCATCTTGGGTCTTCCAGACTGGGCCATCCACCAGCTAAATGCCACCTAGGACCTTTGCCATTGCCACAGAAGCATCACCCAGCTGCTTCTTGCCCAAATTCCTGACCCACAAAATGTGAGACACTATAAAAAGTTGTTTTAGAAGTCCCCTAAAAAAAAATCAACCCCTTTGTCTGCTGCTTGCCTGAAAGCCTTTTTCTAGAAGCTTCTTTATTTTGTTTCATTTATTTATTTTGGAGACAGGGTTCCAGCTCTGTTGCCTGGGCTAGCGTGCAGTGGCATCATTCATATCTCACTGCAACCTCAAACTCCTGGGCTCAAGCGATCCTCCTGCCTCAGCCTCTCGAAGTGCTAGGATTACATTCATGAGCCACCATGCCTGGCCCATATTCTAGAAGCTTCTTGAGAGATAGTTTTTGGCCTTCCTGAAGAATTTTAAAGGGTAATCATGACCAGGCACAAGTTTTGCCCCACCCTGCTGACTAATGCTGCTCTAGCATAGTCTGTCAAACTATTAACAAATATTTAATTTTAACAAATATTACTTAATGACAACTATTAAACAAATAAAAAATGGTGAAGTTGCTCTGGTTTAATCCGGAGATTAGGGTCAGAGCCCTGCCTTCATCTGGTGCACTATCCCAAATCACTGCTCTCATGTTCCAAGGCAACTCTGTGGATCCTTCCTGAAGTTCACAGTTTGAAAGAGCTTTCCAGTTATTCTTGCAAGATGAAATCAGTTTGTCCTAAATCCAGTCCTGGGTTGTGAGCACTCTAAATGATGTGTCTCCTGGAGGTGAGTAGAATTAAAATGTAGGTCATAAAAATTGCACCTGTAGGTGCATAGATGGCTGTCCACGTGCCTATGAGCAGACAGAGTAAACCATCCCTTAGGCTGAAGTAGGTTAGGGAGGAAAAATGAATAATTATTCAAATGCATCTCTTTCTTAGAGAACTAATAGCTTTTATGTAATGTGACTAGTACTTTAAGGAAACTCTAGAAGTGGTATAATGACCCTCATTAAAAGGGACTGTGACACTTCAGATTTTGAGACCTGTGTAGTGAGTTCTCCCAGGAGCCAGAATTTGTTTCAGGAAAGTCAGAATTAACAACCCACATGCAGGGAACTTTCTCTTAATTAGGGCAAGTGGCCTGGGTAAGCTCGGTGCCAAGATGCAAACAAGTCCAGGTTGTTAGGGGTACTGACATCAGCTGTGTGACGTCAATGCTGGTGTGAGAAGAGTACCAGGAACTTTTGGATGTAGTGTTGCAAGGAGCATGAGAGTTCTTTTCCAAAGGCTGTGAAGGACTGCCAATGAAAATAGGATGTCCTTTAGACTTCCTGGATCCCTTTTAGCATCCTTTCCTTTCTTCTTTGGGATACATCAGTCTACAGACCAGGGATAGGGGAGGAGAGCATCCATTTGCATGGTGTCCTGGAATCTGGATGTGCCTGCCTTGGAGTTTGTACTGAAATCCTTTTCAGGCTTTGCTGTTTTGGGGTAAAATGTCTTCAGAAGCTATCCGTAGTCAGGATAGCCAAAAAGGAAACCTGGGAAAAGAGGTTGGATTTGCCAAGGGGAGGGGAGGAAGAGAGGGCAGGATGGAGGAGGACAAGAAGGAGGAGGAGTGGCTGAGCAAGTAGCAGAGGAGACAGTGGAACTGTTTTGTAAACATTGCTGGTCTTAAGAACACAATTGCCATTAAATACTGCAAACCCCAGATCCTAGCACTAGCTTTGCAAAGGTAACCTTTCTGCAGTGCAGTTGTCTAGGTGAGTCACCTGCAGGTGGTCTGCCCGTCATGGCACTCCATCAAATGGTTAAGAAGAGAGGGTAGGCTGAGGAAGGAGTGAGGGTGTTGTATTCCTTGTGTATCCGTCAGCTTGACTGTCTTAGTTATTTTTACTTTTGGAGCCAAATGAGTGGTCCCCTTATGACAGAACATAGGTTCTTATTAGTTCTAACACCAGGTTTTGAATCAAATCTTAGTTTTTATTTTGGGACAATGTGAGTTCTTTTAGATTAGGCTAAACAAGGGAGAGGGCTTCTTATTATGTTCGTATCAAGAGAGTAGGTTTATAGATTGCCTGGTAGGTCATAAGTTAATTTGAAGTCTTGTGCTTAGAGTTTATGAAAGAACACATAAAGAATGCCTACCATATATGGATTTGTTTTTAGAAAACAGTTTTCTATTAGCTGCTGTGCCCTGATGACTTTTCAAAAATTTGGATTGTTGTTAGTCTAATTACCAGTATAACAATGTGGGGTTTGATGCAAGAAAAGGGAAGAAATCTGTTATGTGTCTTTCCTTTGTCTCTCCTTTTTTAATCTTCCTTTGCTTGCTAACAGCTATTTCTTGTTTAAATTTTCTTGATATCCTTTTGATTTCCTTTTCTGTTTACTGTAATGGTTCTCTCTTTTTTTTAAAATTTTGAGATATTAAGGGGATACAAATGTTTTTGTTACGTCCTGGATACCTTGTATAATGCTTAAGTTGGGGCTTTTAGTGTGCTCATCACCAGAACAGTGTTCATTGTATCTTATAAGTAAGTTTTTACGCCTCCCCCTTTTTCCCTCCTGCTTTCTTGGATTCCAATGACCTTTACATCCTTGTGTGTCCATGTATGCCTATCGATTAGCTCCCAATTATTAGAGAGTACATGTGGTGTTTGTTTTTCTGTTCCCCAGAGATTTCCCTTAAGGGATATTGGTCTCCAGATCCAGTCAAGTTGCTGCAAAAGACATGATTTCATTCCTTTTTATGGCTGAGTAGTACTCCATGGTATGTATACACCATATTTTGTAATCCACTCATGAGTTGATAGGCACTTAGGTTGATTCCACATCTTTGCAATTGTGAATTGTGCTGTGATAAACATTTGAGTGCAGGTGTCTTTTTGATAAAATGACTTCTTTTCCTTTGGGTAAATATGCAGTAGTGGGATTGCTGGATCGAATGGTAAGTCTACTTTTATTTCATTGAGGAATCTCTGTACTGTTTTCCATAGAGGTTGTACTAATTGGCAGTCATGCTGACAGCGTATAAGCGTTCCTTTCTCTCTGCGTTGATGCCAGTATCTATTGTTTTCTGGCTTTTTAATAATGGCCATTCTGACAGGGGTAAAGTGGTATCTCATTGTGGTTTTAATTTGCATTTCCCTGATGCTTAGTGATGTTGAGCATTTTTTCTTACGTTTATAGGCCATTTGTCTATCTTCTTTTGAAAAACTTCTGTTCATGTCTTTTGCCCATTTTTTAATTAATTTTCATTTTTCCTTGTTATACTGTGTTGTTTCCTTTGGTATGCAGAAGCTTTTTAATGTAATCAAGTCCCATTTTTGTTGTTGCTGTATTTGCCTTTGGGGGTCTTAGTCATAAATTCTTTGGCTATGTTGATGTCTAGAAGAGTTTTTCCTATGTTTTCTTGTGGAATTTTTATGCCTTACATTTAAGTCTTTTATCCATCTTGAGTTAATTTTTGTATATGATTAGAGATAAGGGTCCTGTTTTGTTCTTCTACATATGTGGCTATCTATTTTCCCAGCACCATTTATTGAATAGAGCTTCCTTTCTCCAGTGTATGTTGTTGTCTGCTTTATTGAAGATCAGTTTATTGTAGGTAGATGGTTTTATTTCTGGGTTTTCTATTCTATTCCATTGGTCTGTATCTCTATTTAATACCAGTGATATGCTGTTTTGGTTATTATAGCCTTGTATAATTTGAAGTCAGGTAATGTGATACCTCCAGATTTGTTCTTTTTTCCTAAGATTGCTTTGGCTAATCGGGCTCATTTTTTGATTCCAAAGAAAGCTTAGGATTATTTTTTCTAGATCTCTGAAATATGGTGTGGGTATTTTGATGGAGATTTTGTTGAATATGTAAACCACTCTGGGCAGTATGGACATTTTAGTGATGTTGGTGCCACCAATCCATGAGCAAGGGATATTTTTCCATTTGTTTGTGCCTTTTGAGATTTCTATCATCAGTGTTTTGTAGTTCTCCTTGTAGAGATCTTTCACCTCCTTAGTTAAGTATATTCCTGTGTATTTTCTTTTCTTTGAAGCTATTGTAAATGGTACTGAGTCCCTGTTGACTCTCAGCTTGACTCTTAACTGGTGTATAGAAATGTTACTGATTTATGTACATTGATTTTGTAACCTGAGACTTTGCTGAACTTAGTTATCAATTCTAGGAGTCTTTTGGTGGAGTCTTTAGGGGTTTTTAGATACAAGATTATATCATCAGCAAACAGGGATAGTTTGGCCTCCTCTTTCTCAATTTGAATACCCTTTATTTCTTTCTCTTGCCTGATTGCTCTGGCCAGGACTTCCAGTACTATGTTTAATAGAAGTGGTGACAATGGGCACCCTTGTCTTATTTCTATAATAATTGAGCTTATCTTAGGGGGAATGCTTTCAACTTTTTACCATTTAGTATGGTGTTGGCTGTGGGTTTGTCATACATGATTTTTATTATTTTGAGGTATATTCCTTCTATGCCTAGTTTGTTGAGAGTTTTTATCATGAAAGGGTGCTGGATTTAATCACATGCTTTTTCTGCATCTATTGAGACAATTATGTGGTCTTTCTTTTTGCTTCTGTTTGTGTGGTGAATCACATTTATTGATTAGCATATGTTAAACCATCCTTGCATCCCTGGGATAAAACCCACATGATCATGATGAATTATTTTTCTGATGTGCTGTTGAATTTGGTTTGCTAGTATTTGCTAGTATTTTGTTGAGGATTTTTGCATCTATGTTCATAGGACATATTGGTGTGTAATTTTCAATTTTTGTTGTGTCCTTTCCTGGCTGTGGTATCAGGGTGATACTGGCTTCATAGAATGAATTAGGGAAGACTCCCTTCTTGATGTTATGGAATAATTTCTGTACAATAGGTACCAGTTCTTTGTAGGTCTGGTAGAATTTGGCTGTGATTCCATCTGCTCCAGAGCTTTATTTTGGGAAATTTTTTATTGCTGCTTCAGTCTTGCTGCTTGTTATTGGTCTGTTTAGGATTTCTATTTTGTCCTGATTTAGGGTTGGAAGGTTGTGTGTATTTCCAGGAATTTGTCCATTTCCTCTACATTATCTAGTTTGTGTGTGTAGAGGTTTTCATAGTATTCATGGATGATATTTTGTATTTCTGTGGTATCACTTGTAATGTTTCCTTTTTCATTTCTATAATAATTGAGCTTATTTGAGTCCTTTTTCTTTTATTTCTGGTTAATCTGGTCTGTTGATTTTCATTGGTCCTTTGTATTATTTTTTTGATTTCCATTTTGAGTTCTGCTCTGAGCTTTTCTTATTTCTTTTCTTCTGCTGGCTTTGTGTTTGGTTTGTTCTTTTTCTAATTCCTTGAGATGTGACATGAGTTTGCTAATTTGTGATCTTTCTGTCTTTTTGATGTAGGCATTTTAGGCTATGAAATTTACTCTTATGACTACTTTTTTTTGCATCCCATAGGTTTTGAAATCTTTTGTCCCTTTTGTCATTCAGTTTAAAGAATCTTGATTTCCATCTTAATTTCATCACTGACCCAATACTCATTCAGCAGCAGGTTGTTTAATTTCCATGACTTTGTGTAGAATTGAGTGTTTCTCTTGGAGTTAGTTTCTAGTTCCACTGTGGTCTGAGAAGATACATGGTATGATTTTGATTTTTTTTGAATTTGTTGAGACTCGTTTTGTGGCCTAAGATATGATCAACCTTGCAGAATGTCCCATGTGCTGATGAGAAGAAAGTATATTCAGTAGTTTTGGGGTAGAATGTTCTGTAAATGTCTGTTAGGTCCATTTGTGCTTGAGTCTCATTTTAAGTGCAGTGTTTCTTTTCTGCACTTAAATGAAACTCAAGCACAAATGGACCTAACATTTTCTGTTTAGTGATCTGTCCAGCTCTGGCAGAGGGGTGTTGAGGCCCCCAGAAATTACTATGCAGCTATTTATCTCCTTGCTTAGATCTGGTAGAATTTACTTTATGAATCTAGGACTTCTGTGTCAGGTGCATATATATTTAGGATTATTATGTCTTCTTGTTGAATTGCTTCCTTTACCATTATATAATGGCCATTTTTTTTTAATCATTGTTGATTTAAAGTCTGTTTTATCTGATATGAGAATGGCTACACCTGCTTGTTTTTGGCTTCCATTTGCATGCAATACTTTTTTCCATCCCTTTACCTTGAGTCTGAGTGAGTCCTTGTGAGTTAGATGGGATTCGTGGAATAGCATATACTTGGAATGCGGTTTTTCATCCGGTCAGCCAGTCTGTGTCTTTTAAATGGGGCATTAAGACCATTCATGAGCAGTGTTAGTAGTGGCATATGGGATACTGTTCCATTCATCATGTTGGACGATACCTTGTTATTTTGTTTTCCCTCTTGTGATACTGTTTTGTAAGACTTATGAGCATTAACATTTGGGAGTCCTGTGCTGTTACATGTATAATGCACTTTTGAGTATTTCCTGTAGGGCAGGTCTAGTAGTGACAAATTCCTTTAGTGTTTGCTTATCTGGAAAAGTCTTTATTTTTCCATAATTTATGAAACTTAGTTTTGCGGGATACAAAATTTTTGGTTGGCGATTGTTCTGTTAAGAAGACTTAAAATGGGGCCAGTCCATTCTGGCTTGTAAGGTCTCTGCAGAGAAGTCTGCTGTTAGTCTGATGGGTTTTCCTTTGTAGGTTAGTTCTTGCTTTTGTCTTGCTGCTTGTAGAATTTTCTCCCTCATTTTGACTCTGGCCAAGTTGGTGATGATGTATCGTGGCAATGTCCTACTTGCTATGAATCTTCCTGGTGTTTGTTGACCATGTTGTATCTGGATATTTGGATTTTTAGTAATACCAGAGAAGTTTCCCTCAGTAATCCCCTCAGATAAGTTTTCCATACTTTTTGCTTTTTGTTCTTCTCCCTGAAGAAGTGGGGCTGGGTGACAGCTTGGGGATCACAGGAGCAAGGCTTTGGGGCCGAGCTGCTGGGGCTCTCCCTCTGCCCAGCTCTGGTGGAGACAGCTGCCGCAGGGCTTCTCAGCTGGTGTCTGTGGTGCCCAATCTATTCAGATCCCACATGGGGAGGGGGAAGGGGTGCTCAGCTCCCTGTCATGGGGAGCATGAGAGTGTCTGCTCTCCCTGCTCCCTCTCTGGCTGGTCAGGGTGATGTGGAGGTGCCTGCAGCAAAGCTAAGCCCTGTGTAGACCTGGCACTTTGGACCTGAGGGCTCAGAATGGCATCAGTTGCAGTAACCTGGGAATGGGAACCCCCAGCTTCCTGCCGTGCCCCCTCTCGGGTGCAGTGTAGCTGCACAGACCCCAAGCAACTCCCTGATCATTCCAGAGGTCTGCAGTGGTGGTGGGAGCACCCTCACAGCTCAGACTGTGGTGACTGCGGGAGAGCATGGAGTCCCAGGATTCTGTCCTCCTTTTCTTTCCCATCTGTGGATCCCTCCCGCAGGTAATAAAGTGGATCAACCTGTCACCTTCTCCTTCACTCTGAATGTCCCGTTAATACTTCTCTGATGATTCACAATGCTCTTTTCAAGAAGGCCCATCCATAGGTGGGCATCCACCTGCATCTTCAGCCTTCTCCTTGAGAATGGTGCATGTGGGCTGCTGTTTTTCTGCTGTCTTACCTATTTCCCTGTTTTACCTATCTTACCTATTTCCCTGTTTACTGCAATGGTTCTCATCTGGAATGGGGCTGTCCCCTTCTCCTCTCTCCTTTCCTCCTTCCCATCTCCCCCACCCCACACACTGCAGCTTTTGGATATGGGAGGGAGATTGGTCTGCTCAAAGGCTTTCAGGGTATAGGACCAGAGATCCCCTAAATGCCTGTACAGGCATCACTCCTGAAATGTTAATACCGCCCCAGTGTAGATGAAGTCAGAGTCTCTTTTGCACTTTATGGTGGAGAAAGAGTTTTGAACTTTGGTATAAAAATGTGACTAGCTAAGATAAAAACCAGCTAGTAGACTTAAGTGGTTAAAAGCCCAGGCTTTGGGTTTTGACTGCCTGGGTTTGAAATCAGCTGGTAATTGAATCTGGGTGATGTATGGGAAGTTACTTAAAAATGTTTTTACTTCAGTCCTTGTATCTGTAAATTGGGGCTAATAATACCTCATAGGTTTTTGTGAAGAACAAATGAGTTAGACAGTACTTGGCATGTCTTAAGTATTCAATAGTTACTTCTTTTTGATAAAATATCATTTGAAAAGGTCCAGGGGCTTTATCTCTATTCCTAAATCTTTTAGTCTTTTTTTTTCTTCTTCTTTGCATGAGCTATATTGATGATCATATTTTTATATGAGCCAATATGGGTTCCACCATAATTTTAGGTTTAAATATAACAAAACTGTTGTAGAATATTTCTTAAAGATTTATAGCAAAATGGAAAGAGTCTTGTGTAGAGTAATAGACACAGTAGGTTTCTGTGTCAGATACTGTGAGAAGTGCTTGTGTCTGTCTGCTTTAGGACTGTTTTTCTAATTGTAAAGGTGGAACTTAGAAGTAGATTATTTTTCCTTAAAATGAGTGAGCTTTACCCAGAGGCTCAGACACTCATAGTATGGGTGAAGAACAAGCTTTTTGTCATCTGCCACCCTGTTGAGACCCAGTAGAGATATGAGGAGACTCCCAAGCCAGAGAAGGTGGGTAGAGTTGTTCTGGTAGCATCTGTCTGTTGGACCCTGCTTTCTAAGGGGCCAGCTAGAGATGCCCATGCGAACCAGGGCAGGCTGCCCCAGGGCATTGAGGGTGACCACACCAGATTCAGGGCATATGTCACCCATGCAGCTTTTTAAAACTTAGAGCTAAACCCTGTCACCCACTAATGTGGGATTGGCACCAAAATCAACATTAGTCAGCAAGTATGATTTCTAAGGCCTGTTGGGTAACTGCTGTCAGGTATGCTCTGATGACCAAAGACAGAAAGTATTATCAAGTGGCATTTGTTTAGGGTGTCCCAGGCCCCAGGGACATTGACCGGAGCTCTCTTACAAAAACAGCTATTCACTTCTTCCCATTATCTTCCCAATAATCAATCCTTTGGTGCTATTAACACATTCTCCCATTTTGTACCTAATGAATCTGAGTCACAAGTTTGATAACTTTCCTTAGATAATGCAACCAGTAAGTAATAGAACTGGTTTTTTGATCACAGATCTGCTTGACGCAAAGCCTGTTTTAAATCACCACCCTGGCTGGCCTTTCCCTTAGTATGAAATAGACATGGATAGTCCATTCAAATGGATTTAAAATTAGAACAAACAAGCACAGAAGGATAAAAATCAGTGATAATAGGAGGAGGATGACACATGCAAACATTAGAGACTAATAATCAGCATCTAGTTTATGCCAGGCACCGCCCATTTATTAACATATTTAAATCTTCACAACCATCTTATGGGGTATTAGTCCCATTTTGCAGATGAGGCAGCAGAAGCTCAGTGAATATAAACAACTGGTGTAAATAATGTAACTATTAGGGGGCAAAGCAGGTATGTGAATCCATTTCCCACCATACCATGCTGTGAAAGGTTGGGAAGGTCTCCTTGCCTGTTCACTTCCAGTCCCTTCTAGGGTGCATGGAGTAAGCATGGCTTTGTGAACCAGGAAAAATGAATGCACATTCCAAGTCTGTCACGGTCTTATAGAACCAGCGCATTCATTTCTCATCCAACAAACTTACCCATGTCTTAAGAGAGAAGTAAGCCGATGACAGAAGTAGAAGGCTGGTAAAGGAGGCATAACCTCCAAGTGGTATATTCTGTGGACTTGGCCTCGTTCCTTGGCCTTGCCTCTCAGGGGGGACCTGGAAAAGGGTGTATTGGCATTCTTTGCACTAGCTTCCATGCACAACTGCCTTCTCCATGGAACCACCCCGTTCTTTTGGTGCTTTGTCTGCCAGGAGAAGCCCAGGATGGCCAGGTGTGCACATGGCGGAGCTGTGGTGGGGAGAGGCCCGATGTGATCTCTCTGTCCTCAGGCTATCAAGTGGACCATCCCACAGACATTATGAAGAAAAGCCCTTGGCTCAGCCTTAATTCCTTAGGAAATCACTATCTCCCCAGCTCATTTGGTGCCAGCCTTAAGGGCACTTTAAGGTAGGACTCAGTGCTACTGTAAAATGGAGTCTCGCACTTTAAAGACAGCCCCTGGCACTAGGCCTCTGGGCCGTTGCTGTTTACAGGGGCCGGTTTCAAGAAGTAATTCAGGGTATTGGGGCAAGGAAAGGCAGCCTTGTGTAGAGGAAATGTGCCACGGGTAGGTAGTTGACTGCTTATTAGTTTACTCTTGCAGCCAAATTATTTTTGTTGCTGTTAAAAATTAATTTTAATAATTGCTTTTGGATCAAGCTGCTGAATAGCTGAGCCAAGTTTTCATGCTCAATGAACTTTTATAGCAAACTCTCTTCTCTTTATGGGGTTATTATGAGGATGATATTTGTAAAGCACTTTACTTACAGGAAGGCTCTGGATAAATAATAGTCATATTTTCAGAGTTTTGGAGGAACGATTATAAAATGGCATTCCGGTTCTGAAAGATGCAAATCAGACTCTGCTGTTCGTGATTTGCTTTAGTAGCTACTTTCCTATTTTTAATTTCTAAAGGGAAACTTATGCAAAAGACTGAGGTGATTTTTATATTTCCATAAAATTTTTGAACCAGCTAAAAAAAAAATCTCTCCTTTGAGAGGAAATGTTTTCACAGTGTCAGAGTTTGACTAATAAGTAGTAGTCAGTAGGAAATGCTCTGTTGTCAATGAATAGCTAACAGCATTAATTTGTATCAGAATGTCACAGTCCTTTACTATAAAATAATACTTTTTTCTGTCTTACTGCTTTCTTTGGTTTTATCTTTTTGGGGAAGAAACACCAAAAAAAAAAAAAATTCTCTTTTTTCAGAGAGGAATATACTCCCTAGACAGGACCATCTTACAATACACTGTGGGTTTTTAGCAAGTCACCTAACGCATGTGCAAGTGTATCCTAAGAACTTGTCTGTATCACACAGGGGAAAATGGAATTAGACTCCTGTTGGTGCATCTGTATATTCTGAATTTTAACAACAGATCTTCAGGAACACTTAAAGTTTGAGCTGCCACATGATCCATTCCACACACAGCAGCTCTCAGGGTTGTTAAAAATGTAAATTAGATGGCAAATTGGACTATACTCCTTTGCTTAAAATCTTCCAGTCTTTTCCTGGTGGGATATGGCCCCACTTGCTTTGACAGCCCACTTTGTAACTGTTCTGTGCTCATTCTGCCCCAGCCCTGCTGTCTTTCTGGTCCTCAGCCGCCCAGCTCCAGTTGCTCAGGGCCTCCTGTGGGGCTGTTTCCCTGCAGGGAATGCTCCTGCCCCAGATTTCTGGCGGAGCTTTCTGGAGCTGGGAGCTGAGCTTGGCAGCACCTCCTAAGATCTGGGATGTCACTTACTGAGAAGGGAGCCCAGAAACCTCATGGGCCAGGGTGAGAAGGTAATTCTTAACCCTGCCAGAGTACAGAGGCTGATGACGGACTGGACAGAGCTCGAGGACCCAGCAGAGTTTCACTCTGAAAGTCCTCCTGTGCCTCAGCCCACACTGACCTTGCCCTGCTTGGGACTGTCCTCACAGCCAGGCCACACAGCTCACTGCTGCCTGTGCTCTGCTTGTGAATGTGCGCTGCCTTGGACTCAGTGAGTCGGCAGGGCAGGGACTGTTACCCCTTGCTTAACGAACACTGGATTATCTCCATTTGTTTGTTTGCTCATAGCTATTAATGAACTTTTTTTTTTTTTTGTAATAACAAAGAAGTGAAACCTTAACTGAATCAGAGCTGTACCACTCCCTCTGCTTCTGGCTCCTTGAGGAGAAACACTGACACATCCTGTTAATGCCCATGCAGTGCTCCTTTCTTTGCTTGTGGTCTAATTACATCTTCTCTCTGCCACATAATATGTGTCGGAATATTGATTTAGTCATTGCATGTGGCCAAATCCACATTTTTCAAATGGATTAAGAATTATTCAGGAATGCACAGGAGGGAGGGGGGAGGGACAACAGCAGCCTGGGCTACTTTTTCCTTAGCTGCTTTCGTTGTTAGAGAGACTGGATTTTGAGGATCCTCTACACAGAGGCACTACTGATGGCTACTTTTCCTAGAGTGTGAGTGTATTTAGATTAATAGTCTTTTGCTTCAAATCTTGTTTGCTGATGTCCTGAGAGGAATACGTGAAGCATGTGAAGAGGGCCATCGCCCCTCCCTGCCTCCCCACGCACTCCTGCAGCGATACCACTCTTCTGGATGTGCAGTGGGCCCTTGGCTCCTAAGTGGAGTCTTGCGTGCTGATCTCCAGTCTTTCCTCGGGGCCTGCTGGCTGCGTCTATAGAAAAGTGAAATATAGGCCCAAGGCAGCCTCCTCTTTTCTATTCTCCCACTCCATTTTTGTGAAGTTTCATTTCAGCAACCATTCCCTTCTCAGGCAGGGCCATGTGCTAAGTGTGGAGGGCCCAGCTGGTGTTTCCTGAACTAGGGCTCTGTGGTCCTGCCTGCCCCTGGTGCAGGCCCAGAGCCCACCTGGGGTCTCTTTTCCTATGGCGAGGCATGGAAGTGGGCATGTGCCTTGAGGAGGCTGTTGGTCTGGTGGCTCAGGTCAGCTCTGACTGGTACCTCTGCCCCCTACTGTCCCATGGCAGCCTGGGTAGGTGACTCTGGTTATGCTGGGAGCTGCTACCCAGCAGCTACCTGAGGTTCAGGCTGCTTCCATTCGGAGCTTCTGATGTATGGCAGTGAATTTTTATCCTGTAAATGAAGGGTGACTGATAGTCTCTCCATAAAAAGTTACTTTTTTTTTTTTTAAAGGTCCACTGATGACTTTTTTGTTCAAAATGAAAGGAACTTAATTTTCTGGATTCTTTTTTTTTTTTGAGACAGTGTCTCACTCCGTTGCCTGGGCTAGAGTGCCATGGTGTCAGCCTAGCTCACAGCAACCTCAAACTCCTGGGCTCAAGCAATCCTCCTGCCTCAGCCTCCTGAGTAGCTGAGACTACAGGCATGCACCACTATGCCCGGCTCATTTTTTCTATATATTTTTAGTTGTCCATCTCATTTCTTTCTATTTTAAGTAGAGATGGGGTCTCACTCTTGCTCAGGCTGGTGTCGAACTCCTGAGCTCAAATGATCCACCCACCTCAGCCTCCCAGAGTGCTAGGATTACAGGCATGAACCACCACGCCTGGCCTGGATTCTTTTCTGTTCAAAAAAGAAAGTGTTTATTGCAGAAAGTTCAAACAACACGTACAAATACAAGTAAAGTGCAAAGCATGCAAGTCCACCTTCTAGAGACAATCGATACCCATATTTTGATGATCATCATGCATATGTATACACTAACAGCATTAGATGTAAGATCATAAAACATTTTTTTCTTCACTATAGATTGTGGTATTTTCTGTGTCATAAATTTAGAGGCACCTCATTTTTAACATATAAAGAGTATTCCATTGTATGGGTGTGCTGCAATTTAACCAATCTCAAAAATTCCGATCTCTGGAATTTTTTCCCACTTGTGAGTAATGCTCCATTGAATGTCTTTGTACTACACTTGTCTAATTATTTCATAGGGTAAATGGATTAAAACTACTGGTTCAGACTATAGCCATTTTAGTTATTCTTGCAGGTTGACAAACTACTTGCAGAAAGGTCATGCCATTTTTTAATTATCCCATAATGAAGGAAAGCCTCTTGCTGACTTTCTTTAATATTGTTCTCTAATGTATTTTAAATGATGATTAAATATCCCAAACTTTTTAAGTACTTTTTTTTTTTTTTTTTGCAAATAAAGTTTGAATAACTAATTTGGGAGAAGTATAGTGATTAATTTTGCAGCCTCAGTAGTTAAAAACCAAAACTATATATCATATGTATTTTCCCTTATATGCAATTATGTCTTTGCTTGACTTTTAAATAATTTTTGCATGGAGTTTGTGTAATTAAAACTGTGCCCTTTATTAATTTCTAGTTTGGACAGTCTGTCATGTTCCATATTTTTATATTGCTCCTAAAACTTTGCTAAAGAGAGCTTTCTGGCAGTAAAAGTAGTAAATGCTACTTTGTAATTTGGTAGGGATTTTATAAAATAACTCTGGGTTCTTATTGGAAGGTATAGTCTTCAGGTGAGTATTCTAGCATTTCTGCGAAGGAAGCACTGCCTTCACCACCATCTCTGGTTTCCTTTAGAATGTATTTCCCAGATCCATGTGATTAATGACCTGTTGTTCCACCTCTTTGAACTTTATCTCCTTGATCTCATTTGTCCATCCCCTGGTGTCACCTGAAACTTCTTACCAGTTCATTGGTTAATTGTTTATCTTTCCTTTATCTTTCCTTTACACTGTCTTGGGTTCACCTAATGATAAAGATATCACATACCTTCTTAAAAAGCTTTTTTTAGTGTGTGTTCTTTCACCACCCTCCCTTTGTCTGGGCCTTACACAGATCTACCAAAGATAGACTTTGGCTGTTAAGACTATTGCAATAACAAGCAAGATGTAGGCACATTCAGTTTAGGGAAGAAAACACCATCAATTTAGTTATCTTTTTTTTTTCTTCCAAAAATTTTATTGGGGGAAAACTACAAAACATTTACAGTACAATGTTTACAGTCGCAATTTGTAGTGAGCTGCTTTCCCAAAATATATTACCACTCAAGTTGACTTATCTTGTTATATTCAAATAAGTTTGACTTATCTTGTTATATTCAAAAACCTACTCTGTCAAAGTAGTCCAGAGAGTACATACATAGTGCTCCAACTGTACCTACGTACAACCAACACTCCATTTTAAGTGTACAATTAAATGATTTTCAGTGAATTTACCGAGGTGTACAGTTAATCACAT
>CAUYRT010082922.1:0-28312 GCA_963574885.1 Lepilemur ruficaudatus
GTGCCGTGGCGTCAGCCTAGCTCACAGCAACCTCAAACTCCTGGGCTCAAGTGATCCTCCTGCCTCAGCCTCCCCAGTAGCTAGGACTACAGGCATGTGCCACGATGTCCAGCTAATTTTTTCTATATATTTTGAGTTGTCCAGCTAATTTCCTTCTATTTTTAGTAGAGATGGGGTCTCACTCTTGCTCAGGCTGGTCTCAAACTCCTGAGCTCAAACGATCCACCCGCCTCGGCCTCCCAGAGTGCTGGGATTACAGGCGTGAGCCACCTCGCCCAGCCGGGGTTTGTGTTTTGACTCCTGAAACTTCTCACTTGGTAGCTTTAATTTGTCAGCTCTTACCTCCTCACGGCGCTTATCTGTGGCAGGAGCATGGTGGGCAGCTCTAAGCAGTTCATGCTATGACACAGAATGAAAATAGTGAGAGCCGTTCCCTGTCTGACGGTTTCACAAGGAGACTCTGCGACCAACTGCCCACCTGCAACCGCATCTGTTCCTGGTGGGAAATTAAGATTCAAATGCACGCAGCCAGATTGGCCCCACCTGATTGAATCACACTCGTTGTTGGGGAGCTTCTGGGCTTGCCGGGTTTTATGGCTGGGGACTCGGATAGTAGCCCCGAGAGTTTGCAACTCTTAGTGGAATTATCGATGCAGGCAAATATTATCAATGACACTGAGACCTTCGGTGCATGGGGGCATTGAAGCATTATATGTGGGGACTCTCATCATCTACAATCCTGACTAGTATTGCTATAGAGATTCATCACACAGATACAGCTGTTAAGATGGGCTTAGGATAGAAAAATGGGTAGATCAGGAGCCCTAAGACAGATCATACCTGCTTCTGGAGGGTTGATTTACAACAGAGGTGGCAGTGCGAAATAGCACAAAAAGAACCACCTCTTCCATAAATGGTGCTGGGACAATTAGATGTCACTATGGAAGAAACACAAAATGTGATTCCTACCTCACACCATATACACAAAGCCAACTTGGGGAGGACTGTAGGACTCTAGGCCTAAATATTTTTACTTTGTTTTTTTATTTTACTTTTTTTTTTCTAAAAATAGAGATGGAGTTTCGTTCTTGCTCAGGCTGGTCTCGAACTCCTGACTCAAGCGATCCTCCTGCTTCAGCCTCCCAAAGTGCTGCGATTATAGGTGTGAGCCACAGTGCCCAGCCTTAGATTATATTAAAATTAAGAACTGTTCAAAAGACATCATGAAAGGTGTGGGAAAAAGGCCTGGGCAACACAGTGAGATTCCATTTCTAAAAATATTTTGTAGAAAATTAGGTGGGTGTGATGGTGCATGCTTGCAGTCTCAGCTACTCAGGAGGCTAAAGTGGGAGGATCGCTTGAAGCCAGGAATCACAGGTTGCAGTCAGCTGTGATGATGCCACTGTACTCCAGCCTGCCTCTTCGACAGAGCCAGATCCTGTTTCAAAAAAAAAAAAAACAAAAATTACAATTTTTCCTTCAGGTCCTGGCATCTTTCCAAAGACACAAAGATTATCTGTGAAGGCAGCACGTTAAGCCTGCCCCAGCCCCAGGAGTTGCCAGGGAAGTGTGCCAAGCCTTTTTGCTCTACGTTAGTGACATTTTTTGCTGTGTGCAGATCGTACACCAGACCCAAGTCAGTGGCAGTGACAGCCCAGCCGATACGGTGGTAGCCTCTAGAGGGCGCCCCTTACAAAGCTGAGCCCTGGGATTTTCATTTCTTTCGGGAGATTCTGGAAGTTTTATGCAACCATCATTGCCCCTGCAGGGTGGGAAATCCTTTTCTTCCTCCCTCCTCCCCACCCCTTGCTGCTGCTCCGAGGACACTGGAGCTTTCACGTAGGAATATTATTCACACCAAAAATGCCTGACATTGAAGAAAAAATCGGACAGTCAGCAAAAAAATTTGGAGCGTGCAACTGAGGGAGCTCAAGATACGCCACCCCAAAATATGCCACCTTGGCATGGGAATTATTTTGAGCTGAAATAATTTCAGTTGCAGATATCCCTTATCTTCCTTCCTAAAGGGAGATTTGTTTTGTTTTGTTTTTGAGACAGGGTCTTGCTCTGTCACCCAGGCTGGAGTACAGTGGCGTCATCACAGCTCACTACAGCCTCCGACTCCTGGGCTCAAGTCATCCTCCTGCCTCAGCCTCCCGAGTAGCTGGAACTACAGGCACCACCCAGCTAATTTTTCTATTTTTCATAGAGATGGGGTCACACTCTTGCTCAGGCTGGTCTCAAACTCCTGGCCTCAAGCGATCCTCCTGCCTCAGCCTCTCAAAGTTCTGGGATTACAGGTGTGAGCCACCATGCCCAGCCAATAACTATTTTTTAAATGGCTTAATTGAGATAATTCACATACTATACAATTCACCCCTTTTAAGTGTATAAATTCAGTGGTTTTAGTATATTCACAGAGTTGTGCATTTATCACCATAATCCATGTTAGAATATTCTGTTGCCCAGAAATGTAACCTTGTCCCCATCAGCAGTCACTCCCCAGCCCCTCCCAGCCACTGGCAACCACGAATCCACATCCCGTCTCTGTGGATCTGCCTGTTCTGGACATTTCATATAAATGGATTCTCACACTGTGTCCTTCTGTGTCTGGCGTCTCTCACTGAGCACGATGCCCTCAAAGTCCATCCACGCTGTGGCCTGTGTCAGAGCCTCGTCCCTTTTCATGGCTCAGTAATATTCTAGCATGTGGATGGACCACATCATGTTTGTTCATCTGTCCACAGACACTAGGGTTGTTTCCATTCTTTGGCTTCTAAAAATAATGCTGCTGTGAATATTCATGTACGATTTTTGTGTGTGTGTAGCCCAAACCTAGTTTCAAGCCACTCAGGTGCTGGGGCTGTTTGTTCCTGTAGCATAACTGAGTGTGTCCTGACAGACACACAGGAGGCAGAGAGAAAGGGACCTGAGTCACTGCTATGCCTCCTTCCTTTCCATCCCAAACATTTATTGAGTTCTTATTGTGTACCAAGTCCTGGGAGACAGAGGACTGTGCAGGTAAACCACATGCCTGGTGGGTGTCTCTTCTTTGAGATCTAAATGACACTGCCTCAGCAGGATGCTGTGGCTCACACCTGTAGTCCCAGCTACTCAGGAGGCTGAGGCAGGAGGATTGCTGGAGCCCAGGAGGTGGAGGCTTCAGTGAGCTATGATGATGTCACTGTACTCCAGCCTGGGCAACGGAGTAAGACCCTGTCTCTACAAAAATGAAATAAAATAAATGACACTTTCTCAACACTCCTGGTGGGAGCTTTTTTCCAAGATGTTGGCCGTGGTTCTTTCTTCCTAACAGGTGGTAGAGTCTATTCTTTCACCTCATTGAATCCGGGCATCCTCCTCCCTGGCCACCCCAGCTGATGCCATGTGGATCCAAGACAAACTCCCCAGGTGAGATGAACCACCCAGCTGAGCCTTTCCCAAATTTCTGACCCACAAAACCACGAGTAAAATCAAATAGTTGTTTTAAGCTGCTAAGTTTTGGGATTGTTTTTTTGCATAGCCACAGACCACTGCAACACGGCCTCCCTCCAGTTCCTTGCTGCTAGACCCGTAGCTCAGCTCGGATTCCTCCGAGTCCTAGCTGCTAGACCCGATTCCTTGTACTAGACCCGTAGCTCAGCTCGGTCCTGGGTCCCTGTCACATGGTGGGTGGGGCATCATCCCAACCTTGGTCCCACCTCCCTGGGTACTGTGTCTGGTGTCGGTACCCCCTGTCCACCAGGGACATGGACCCAAACTGCAGAGCCAGCTCTTACCCTCTCTCACAAGAGATTTCACACCATCAATGTTGTCCTTTCTGGCAATTTGGAGGCAGAGGTAAGGTCCCATCTGAAGCCTCCCTCCTCACCCTGCCTCTTTCTGCTTTCCAGAATGTTCTGGATTTCCAAATTCTCCTTGCAGTTCCCACAGAGAAATCCAGCCTTCCCTACCCTGCCTAACCATGAACACAAAACCAAACAAGACCAGACTAAGCAAGACGAAGAGGTGAGCCCTCTGCTCACAGAACCTGGTGTCCCCTGATGCCCCCAGGGCAGTGTGGAGAGCTACCTCTCCCCCTAGCAGCTGGTGGGAGAAACCTGCCCCAAGAGGGTGCCTCAGGGGCTTGGATTTTGTGCAGGGGTAGGAGATTTTCCTTCATACAGAGGGAGGGAGAAGGCCAGGCGTGCAGAAGTGCAGACTCAAAATCCTGTCCAACAGGGACAAGGAGAAAAGACTTGAGTGTGAAATAAGGAAAAAAAAAAACTTGCACAGAAAGAAGCCAGTCCAGGAGCCAGAGACAGCCTGGCTGTTTGGCTGTGACTGGACATCATGCCTCAGTTTCACCATCTGAAAACTGCCTCCTCCCTCTTTGGGACACTCACTCACCCCCTCCCTGCCCACAAATGAAGGGGTGGGGGTTCTCCATTCCTGCTGGGTCCTCATCCCCTGCCCCCTCCCTTGCTCTAGGGTGGGGGTGCCAGTGACCCCGCCCTGATGTCACCCACTGCTGCAGAGTGTGTTACCCCAGGTGGCTGTCGGGGCACAGGACACCGTTCATGGAACCGCACCAGAGAAGGGTGAAGGCCTGGTAGAAAGGAGGATCGTATCAATGAGGACACCCCGGCTGTGACATTGTAGCAGAGTCTTGCAAAATGTTATTCTTGGGGAAATCTGGACAAAGTGTTACTTCTTAGGACTGCTGCCTCTACAACTGTTGCAGCAAACATTTCAGTTACAAAATATCTTAATGCCAGAGAAGTGGGGAATAGGGAAAGAATCACAATAAAAAATAAACTGCAGGCTTGGCCAGCAGTGGCTCACGCCTGTAATCCTAGCCCTCTGTGAGGCCGAGGCGGGAGGATCGCTCAAGGTCAGGAGTTCATGACCAGCCTGAGCAACAACCAGACCCCGTCTCAACTACTAAAAATAGAAAAAAATTAATTGGCCAACTAAAAATATATAGAAAAAATTAGCCGGGCATGGTGGCGCATGGCTGTAGTCCCAGCTACTTGGGAGGCTGAGGCAGGAGGATTGCTTGAGCCCAGGAGTTTGAGGTTGCTGTGAGCTAGGCTGACGCCACGGCACTCTAGCCTGGGTGACAGAGTGAGACTCTGTCTCAAAAAATAAAATAAAATAAAATTAAATTAAATTAAAAATAAAAAACGAAGTATCTTGATGCAGGAGGTTTTGGGAACGCCCTGTCCCCTTATATTTTGCACCCAGGTTTGGGCGGTCGTGAGCAGGGTTTGTCCCCATGCAGGCCTGTGTCAAAGGGACAGAATCATCCCCAGACACAGGAGCGGGAGTGAGGACAGGGCTCCGCAGGGGACAGCAACTCTGCTGATGACCCCAGGTTGGAACCCACAACCACTGTGTGGCCTCTTGCACCTGGAGGCGGGTGACACTTTTGACATACAGACAAAATCCCTGCTTGTCTGTCTGTAAATGACTGTCCCGGGGACGCACTGGTGCCAGACAGGACACTCTCCTCCCAGGGTCGTTGGAAGGGGCATCCGGGACCCTGAAGCCTCCGTGGCCTCCCAAGCCAAGGGCGCAGGGTCTCAGCAAGCACCACCCCCTCCAGCCTTCCTGGTGTCCAAGCCTTCTGCCATCTCACGAAAGATGCTCACCAAAGGGAAACTGAGGCAGGAGAGAGTGGAGCTGTTGCCCTCACATTCCACATGGGGAAACTGAGTCTCCATGGATGGGGGAAAGGGAGTGTGATATCTACTTGACAGAAGGAAGGAACACAGCCCAGAGAGGGACAGAGAGGGCCGGCACCGCCAGCAGACGCCCGACCTCACCCAGGTGCTCTGACCAGGGATTCCAGCCAGGTCCTCCCTGCCCTCCTCACCCAAGCTCACGCCACCAGTCTTTAACCAACAGGGTAAGTCCTTCCTCAGGTCTGACTTGATTCCATCGCACTTCACTTTAAACCAGTTTCTCCTCCTCCAGGGTGAGTCAAAGACCAGGACAGGACACAGGGGTTTCCTGTGGCCATGGGACAATTAAAGACCAGACAGAGACATGGGAGGCCCAGCTTAATAATAAGCGGTGACAATTACAGGGACTATTAACATAATAAAGTGTGAGTCCCTCTGCGCTGGGGAGGGAGAGCTCCTGCTGGCCTCCTCCCCACCCCCAGGGTGACAGGTCATTCCTCAATGCATTTATTGAGCATTTACTGTGTACCAGACCCTACGCAGACTTTGTCCTGTTGGCTCTTTTATTGAGGTGAAATTCACAGAATATGACCCACCCTTTGAAAGTGAATGATTCTGTGTCATTTGGCACATTCACAATATTGTGCCACCATCACCTCTAATTCCAGAACATTCCATCACCCTAAAGGAGACCCCACCCCCATCAGCAGTCACTCCCCAGCCCCTGCCACCCATGAATCCACGTCCTGTCTCTGTGGATCTGC
This sequence comes from Lepilemur ruficaudatus, assembly GCA_963574885.1. Classification (NCBI taxonomy): domain Eukaryota; kingdom Metazoa; phylum Chordata; class Mammalia; order Primates; family Lepilemuridae; genus Lepilemur; species Lepilemur ruficaudatus. The sequence continues at coordinate 6,431 of CAUYRT010082922.1, forward strand.
CTGTTCTGGATATTTTGTATAAACGGAGTCACACAGTGTGACTTTTTGTGATTGGCTTCTCTCACTGTATTTATTTTTTAATAAAAATTATTTTTTAAAAAGTTTTAGGTTTACAGAAAAATCGTGAATCTCACAGAGTTTCCATACACCCCACACCCAGTTTCTCCCCCCCATGAGCAGCGTGTCTCCTTATATCTTTTCCAAGGACACCCCCGAATCACAGATGTGACAAAGACGGGGTTTCGAGGTGGCGGGACCCAGTTTGCTCACGCCCTTTGCTGGGCTGGGACACGGAGCCCAACCCCGGCCGGGCGCCTGGCGAGCACTGAGCTGGTGGCTCCCTTTACCGAGGTGGAGCCTGGGCCCTGGAGGCCGGGGATGGCCACAGTGACATGGCCTGGGAAAGGCTTCTGGCTTCTCCAGCTCCGGAATTTTCCTGCCACTCCACAAGGAGAGAGGAGTGGAAGAGGGCGGGAGCAGCAGAGAGGAAACCACAAAAACAAAATCTAGAGCAGCGGCTCAGAGGACAAGCTGTTCCTGGCAGGCGGCAGGGGGCAGGGAGCGGTCAGCTCGAGGCCTGGCAAGGCTGGGCGGGGCTGGTGCCACTGGGGCGGAAGGGTGGTGACTTGGCACGTGGAGCTCCCCACGCCCCCTGTGCACACAGACACACACACATACACATGCCAGGCTGGGCAAGTGGGCCAGGGAGCCCCAGGGTGGCCGGGAGGGACCAGGCAGAGCCCACTTGCTCTTCATGCATTCATTCATTCCTTCACTCATTCATTCAGTGCCTACTGAGCAAACGCCGCGGGCAAGATTACATCCCACGCCAAGGAAATGCTGGGCTCAGGCAGCCTTCGGGTTTGGTAGCTGAGTCACCCCAGAGCCAGAAATGTTTGTGGGTGGGCTGGAGTAGGGGGACATCTAGGGCAGTGACCCCTGAACTGGGGGCTCAAGGATACAGAGGAGAGACCAGGTGCAGGGGGTGGAGGTGGGGGGAGCTCTGAGCAAGTGCCAAGACTGAGCATGCAGAGGGAGCTGGGCTGGAGAAATTGAGAGGACGGTGGGGGCTCAAAGGGGAGGCGCTTTGTCTTGGCGCTGTGAGCAATGTGGAGCCATGGGAGGTGTTAGAGTAGGGGAGGGGACGGGGTTGCTTTTAGGTCATTAGGAGAAAGGAGGTAGAGGAGGGTGGAGGCTGGGGTGCAAGCCTGAGGGGGACAAGAGAGGGGGTGATTTGGGGAGGGAGGCTGGGGTGCAAATGGGCCATGTTTGAAGGGGGAGAGGGCAGGAGACAGCAGAGCAGACCATAGCCAGGAAGGGGAGAGACTCTGGCCAGGGTGAGGGTGGAGAGTCCTGACCGGGTGAAGGGGCTGAGGATCACTTTGTTCTCCAGATGGGGAAACTGAGGCTCAGGGGTGGCCAGCCCTTGCTTGCCGCCCCCTTCCGCTCCTGCCTCCAGGATCTGAAGTCAGCCCTCGGCCATCCAGCATGTCTCCTAGGCCACCGGCCCCAGCACAGAATCCCACATACAGCAAGGGCTTCATTATGGCCTAAGGGATGGGCCCCAGAGAGAGCAGGGGTCGGCCATGCAGGGAAGGTTTGAATCGCTAGGGCTTGTGAGATTGCATTGCTTAAAGGCAGCTGTGTCTCCCGCTCCTTTCCCCAGGGAGATCAGAGCTGGGAATCAGTGGCCATGTTGTGAGGAAGCCCAAGGCACTCAGGGGAGGCTCCTTGCAGCCGGGCAGGTGCCAGTGTGCTGTTGAGCCCTGCCTGGAAGTCACCCCAGCTTGCCTGCTGGAGAAGAGAAAAACCAACGCCGTCACCCCTCCACATCCCCCATTCCTGACTCAAAGCATCACTGGTGACGTGGTTTTTGTACCAGCAGCTTTGGGCCGGCTTCGTACAAAGAAACAGAAAACCAGAACTTCGGCACACAGGACCAGTTTTTACAACTTTTATTAAATCCTTACAAAACAGAATACAAAATTCCGGCTTTCGACAGTTGGTGGAAAGGAAAACGTTTGAGCTCGATCAGTTCACCTGGTACAATGGAATTAAAGTGCTTGGATGTTTTTCCCCCACTTTAAAAAATTTGTTTTTTTTTTTTTTTGTCTTTTTTGAACATCTTGACGTTGATGTACGGCCGTTGCCCCAGTGCCCAGGCCGCTCCAGATCTTCCGCTCATTCACAGTTAACGGTTACCAGTCCTCCAGGCCGCCACGAGACAGGGTCGGGGGAGGGAGGAAGTGACTGTCCCACCTTCAGAAAAACAGAAGCTGCAGCTGCCAAGATTTCCAGGTATGACGGCCACTGGCGCCTGCAGCGTTTGTTCTTTTGTACAAAAAGGCAGAAAATCCCCAGTTGCAAAATGTGGAGTCACTGCTGGGCGAGAGATGATGCGGGGGCAGGAGGCCTCCCCCGACCCCACGAGGGGTCTTTGGAAAGGCCAGTCCACACATACAGGCAGGCGGGGGACTGGGGAGGGTGCGGCACCCCCACCGGCCACCAGACTGTGACAATCATAGGAGACTTGGGAGGGGGAAGGGGGGCTGGGCAGACGGTGTCCGAGCCCCCCACCCAGAGGCCCCTCTAACATTCAAGTATTCTTCAAGAACAGGGAAGCAAAGTCAACTGATGTTTTCTTTAAAAAACTAACTAAACACGACGAAAACCCCCACAGTTTAGAGGCCAGTGGGGCTGCCCTGGTAGATACCTGAGCACACCCTGGGCTGGGCTGGCCGGGAAGCGACACCCCAGCTGCCGCGCCCGACCAGCAGAGCACATGTGCACGTAGAAAAATGGGAACTCGTATTGCATAGTACTTCACCGCCGAGGAGGGCGTGGGGGACCAAGCAGACCCTTCCCTGCCATTCCTGGGTGCCCAAAGAGAGGCCGAGGCAGCGGCGGCCGTTTTCCTGAAGGTGGGCAGACCAAAAACGCTGTCCTCTCAGGTAGGGGAGTCAGCGGGACCCATGGTCTGGCCCCAGCCGTGGGGAGGAGGGGGCCAACAGCTTCCGTGCCAGACCCGAGTTGGGGCGCGGGGCAGGACGTGGCCGTGGTCAGACTGAGCCCTGAGAAGAGGCACTTGGGTGCCCCAAGGGGGGTGTTGGGGACCCCCAGGTTGGCTGACGGATGCCTGTCCAGCCCCTCCCACCCACCATGGTGCGGCAGATGTCTGGCTCCTGCTGCTTCAGTCCCTGGTGGGGCGGGGAGGAGGCGGTGGGTGTGACCCCAACGTCAGTCAGCTGCAGTTTAAGGTCAAGGTCAGAGGTGGAGTCCCACCATCAGGGGCCTGGACAGCTGGACTCGGAACAAGCCCCGATTGTCAACTCTCATGAGGACAGGGTGCTTGGGCGAGGGTCTGGGGGGCTCGGAGGGTGGGCCACCCTCTCCCCTACCCACCTGCATCCAGGCCCACCCTCTGCAGACAGGGCGCCCCCTGCCCTGCCAAGCCACCAGGGTATCTGGGGCGAGGGATCCAGGAGCTGCTGTTCCTGTGACACGAGGGGGAAGGGGAGCCGTCCCTGAAAATTCTGAGGGCTGGGGAAGCAGACACAGGGAGGGGACATCCTGTGCCCCCAGCCCTAAGAGATGGCAACCCGGCTAGAAGCAGGCTCCTGAGTCCGTGCAGGCAACGGGGGCGAGGAAGTGGCAGCAGGGTGCAGTGACCTTGGCAGTCCAGGCAAGCTTGGGGACAGGAAAAACCCAGCCACAGGCACCCTCTACTCTCCACCCCAACAAAAGGAAAAAACAAAAGAAATGAGGAGGAAGGAACAGGAAAAAAGGGAAAAAAAACCCAAAGCAAAAACCTTCCATAAAAAACCAGCCCCTCCGCTGAGCTTAACACCAGGGAATGCAGCCAGAGGAGGGGGCGGCCCGCGGAGCACGGGCTCGCGATAGCTTAAAAAAAAGTTTAGATCTGGAGGGCACCTATGTACAGAGGGAAGGCGGGAGGGCATCAGGCGCGGTCTCCCACGAGGACCACGGGTGCCGCGGACAGGCTGGCTCTCTGCCGCCGCTGGGCCAGCTTGGACTCGGAGGGCGGGGACAGCTGCAGGCAGCGTGAGGTAGCTCTGACGAGGACGGGCTGGCCCTGCCCTGAGGCCTCCTCCTCCGCCAAGTCCTCTTCGCGCTGGGCCAGCTGCCGGTTCATGGCGATGGCCTCGGCCGCAAAGGACGTGAGGTCTTTGGCACAGCTGTTCCTAGGGAGGCAGAGCAGGCGACAGTCACTGAGGGTGCACCCCTTCCCACTTCACTGGGGGACCCCTGGGGTCTGTGCAGTGCCCTCTCCAGGCACCGGGACCCCACTGGTGGCTCTAGCAAGTCACCCGGTATGAGGACATCTAAGACTTGGGTCTTTTCCCCACCTGAAGGGTTTTTTGCATCTTTTTGAAATATCTGAACACTTAATCTGCCCGCTCCCCACCAGCCTGGGTGGCCCGAGACCCCCCGAGGGTCTCACCTTTGCAGGACCATGGGCGTGGGCAGGATATTCTCTGGGGCGCACTGCAACGAGACAGGAGGGGGTGGCTAGAGCAGGCCTGGGTGGCCCTGAGGGTGCCCTACTGGCTCTGGTGACACCAGGGGAGACCCTGAGCACACTCCCATCGCCAGGACCTGCCTAGAGACAGCGGCACGCCTGGTTCCCATGAGCCGAGGCTGCTGCACGTGCACCTGCCCAGGGACCCTGAGCCAGGCGGGGGACAGGATGCTGTGTGGACCCAGGTTCCAAAGCCACACCCTTTCTGCGGGTTTTCATCCTGAGCCCACACCAGTGCACATGTCTCCGGACACTCTGGGAGTTTGGAACCCTCCCTTGCTAAGGAAAATAGAGTGACCCAGGCTCCTATTTTTAGTAAAGCCTGCTGCCCTGGTGGCCTCACTCCCCTGGGGCGGCAGCTTGGCTCAGATGACCCCTGGCCAGGAGCAACGAGGGGGGTGGGGTGGGGGTGGGGCAGAGCCCTGGGCTGACACTGGCAGTCTCAGGCACGAGGCCTCTGCCCTGCCACTCTGGGGCCCAGGGCCAGGCGGGCCAGGAGGATCCTTTGAGCCACTGCTCCTGCCAGCCCCCACATGGTCACGGCCACTCGGAGGCTCCAGGAGGGATTTCATTAGCACCCCCAGATCCCACCTCATCTCCAGGTCTCCATGCTACACCCTTGGGGTGTTTCATATGCTTGCTGAGAGCCCTGTGCCCTCCCCAGCCCCAGCACCCGCGCTCACCCCCTGCACCCAGGGGTGCTGCAGGACTTGGGCGGCGCTCAGCCGCTGCTTGGCGTCACGGACGAGCAGCTTGGAGATGAGGTCTTTGGCGGCAAGGGAGATGTGGGCCCAGTCCTTGTCGGGGAACTCGTACTTGCCCTCCTGAATGCTCTCGAACAGCATGTTCTAGGGGACACAGTGGGGTAGGGGGTTCATTACAGCAGGCAAGGTTAGCCATGCCCCTGCCACCCAGACAGCAAACTGGACCGGGGGGCCCCTTTGGGATGGGCAAAGGGCTGCAGGACCCAGGGTCCTGAGACCGGTGGGCGGGGCTTGGGGCTCTCAGGGGTGTCACAGGAAGGGGAGGTGACACAGGTCCAGAGGTGGCTGGGAGGCTGGACCGACAGGGTGGTTAAGTGGCGCTTGATTTACAAAGGCGACTCCAGGGGACACCGGGCAAGGGTTACTGAGCCACGAGTCCTGGGCAGGAGGCCCAGATCCAATCACCCCAGCCACAGACCTCGCCTACCTCTTTGCCCCTGGAACCCTGTCCCTGTCTGACTCCCTTGGGCCAGGAAACCCAAAAGCCTTCAAAACCCTGGAGAATGTGTGGCCACTGCCCCGTGGATGCTGTCAGTGCTTGGTGTTCAGGACACAGGTCCCCAAGGGAGGAGTGCACTATGCAAGTCCACAGGAGAGAAGGGGTACGTACATGGGAAAGGTCCCCAGAAGCAGGAAGAGGAGGGGCGCACAGCGCAGGTCCCCAGGGGCGGGCCCATGGGGTGGGGGTGGGGCAAGTCCTGGGCATAGGCCGAGAGGCACACGGGGCAAGTCCCCAGGGTAAGGAAGAGAAAGAGGAGGGGTGCCCGGGGCAGGCCCTGGGCATGGGAGCGCAGGGTAGCAAGGGAGCACGGGTCCCGGGGGGCACACGGGATAGGGGGTCGCGGGGCACACCTGGCAGGCTGGGCAGGCCTCTCCGCGGTCCCAGCCGCAGTCGCTGCCACAGTGACCCACGAAGGGGGGGTAGCCGCTGAGCAGGATGTACAGGATGACGCCCAGGCTCCACAGGTCGCAGCGCTTGTCGTAGATGCTGGCCTCCTCGCTGAAGGCCTCCACCACCTCGGGGGCCATGTACTCCGCCGAGCCGCACTGTGGGAGAGCGGCGTGTCACGTGGGCGCCGGGGCTGGGCAACTGCGGCCACCGGAGGCCGCCCGCTTGGCCCCGCCCCACCAAGCTCGGCCCAGCCAATCGGCCGCTGACGGGAGCCCTGCTCGGCCTGCCCAATCAGGAGCAGGTGCTGGACCCCGCCCCACCCAGCCCAGCCAATCAATGGCTGTTGCTAGGCGGAAGCGGAGCTCCGTGGCCTCAGCCTCCAGCCTCCCCAAGCGCGCGATGTTACGCAACCGCAGACACGGCCATCTGTCCCTGCCCTGCCCCGCACCCCTCCGGTCGGCACAGCTGCCTGGGCTCACCGGGGTGAGCAGCTCCGGGGTGGAGATAGGAGAGCAGTCTCCGTTGAGCTTGATGCCACTGCCCAGGTCAAAGTCGCAGATCTTCACAGGGGACACCTGGGTGGGGTGGGGACGTGAGCACTGGGGTGCCTCACCTGGCCGGGGTGTCCCACCTGGCCAGGGTGCCTCACCTGGTTGGGGTGCTCGCAGAGGATGTTTTCCGGCTTTAGATCCCTGTGGGCAATGCCTGGAGGGAAGCGACACAAGAGCATTGGGGTAGGGGTGTCTCCCAGCAGCCCTGGGCAGGCGGACCCGGCCTGCGCTGGGGACTCACCTTTGTTGTGCAGGAAGTCCAGGGCGCTGGCCACGTCCTGCACCACCACGCTGGCCTCCAGCTCATTAAAGTGCCGCCGCTTGTGGATGTGACTCAGGATGGAACCTGCCGTGGGGCCGAGGCAGAGGGAGAATAGGCGGGGTCACTTCCCGAGGCCCTGGGCCCATGCACCTCTCCCACACTGGTTCCCTTGGGCCCGGAGTCCTGGACCCTGAGCCACATGTACACAGGATGCTCAGACCCCACAAGACCCCCTCCCATGTGTAGGACCCTCTGAAAGGTCATTCCTGCTGGCTCTAAGCCCCCATCCCCTTAAAGGGGGCTGAAAACATCTCCCAGGTCCTTCCCTTCCCACAACCAGGAGCCACCACGTACCACCCCGCATCTTCTCAAACACCAGGTAGAAGCGGTCTTCCTCCTCGAAGAACTCAATCAGCTCTAGGACATTCCTGGGGGAGGAGACAGGAGAGAAGCTGAGGCTCCCTGAGGCACCCCCCCCCCCGCCACAACCCAGCCTAGGAGGGGCCCTCGCTCTCTGTGCCCACCTGGCCACCTGGGCCTTCAGCCACACTGCCACTGGGTCCACCCACATACCCAGCCTGGTAAACAGTGGGTGCTCAATAAATGCTTGCTAGGGTTGCTGTGGCACTTAGGCCCACTCATCTACTGAAAGATGGCTCGGGGCCTGGTGCTGTGGCGAGAGCAGGTCACCTTACCTGTGTCCCTGGCACTGATACAGCATCTCCACCTCCCGGAAAACCCTGCTCCGAATGTGGCCCGGTTGCTTCTCAATGATCTGCAATGGGAAGGGACACATGCCTTGGGTCAGCCAGACCCGCCGTAGCTGGAGAGGGGCAGGTGAGGCCCCACCAGACACTTCTGTGCCACGTCTGAAATTCCATCAGAGCTCTGGAAAGCAGGGCTCTCCTGAATTTGCTGGAAGTCAAAACTTAGGAGTCAGCATGGGGCATCGCGAAGTGGACCGGGAAAGAAAAGCTGACGGAAGACAAGCCAGTTGGGGCAGCCCTGCACCCCTACCCTGATGAGCCTCTGCAAAATACTCCCCCACACAGTGTCAGGGTCCCTTGGACTGGCAGCCACCCCTCTCTGACCAGGAGACCAGCCAGCTGTACTTCTTGGCTCCCACAGGACCCGTGGAACAAGGGACGCTTCAAGGCCCTGGCTGCCAGCCCAGCTGGTCCCCATGTGCCACGTGGCCACAGCACCAAATCCTGTGTCCCTGGCTCCACCCCAACCTGGGCAGGTGCCTTCCCCCAGGCCCATCAGCTTGTGTCTGTTTCAGGCCAGCCTTGAATGTCGACCCTTGACAGGGGGCCCAGAGCCCAGGAAGCCGGGCTGAGCCCCACCCCACTGCCCTCTGGCATCTAGTAGCTTCTAAGGATCAGAGGGTTCTGCCACCAACAGATGCCCCCCAGCCACTTTCGCTGGCAGAAATGGGGTCAGAAGGTGGGGCCAGCTCTCCTCGGCACTTGCCAGGCACCTCTTCCCAGGCTGGACACCCTGGCCCCCCTCTCACTGGGTAGGGGGTGACCACGTGTGCCAAGGGTAGGTCTGGTGGGGGGACAGGGGATGTGTTTATCCACCCTTGAGCCCCCGGCTTCCACCTACGCACTGTTGCTCATGTCTAGTGACAGACATACCTGTCCTAGCAAGGGACAACAGAACCACCTGATTCCAGGGTCTCTAGAGACACCACCACCCCCTAGGCTGAAACCCGACCTCACCCTGTTCCTTGGGAAGCCGGCTAGGATGGCCAAGTCCCTCCTGGCAGGGGAGCGGCCTTCTCTGAGGTCCCAGGTGGGGGTCCCACACCCTGCCACACCCTCCTCCAGCTACAGGCGCCCTACCCACAGGCCCAGGCCACACTCCTCAAACCCAAAGGCACAGGGATCTGGCTGCTCTGTGCTCTGCCCTGGGGCCCAGTTGCTTTTTCTCTCCTTCACCCAGGACACCCCCTCCTGCCACCGCCCCTGGCTGGGCCAGCTCCTCCCGGACTTCAGTGGTCCTCAACTCACCCCTACCAGAAAGACCCCCAGATCCCAGCACTGACCACACTGGGTCATGGTCAAGGTGACCAAGGAGGCAGTCCCAAGACGGCAGTCAGAAGCCCCAGTGAGGCCACATGGTGCAACTCAGGCTATCTCACCTCTCTGAGCCTCAGTTTCCCTGTCTGTCAATCGAGGACAGGAAGGCAGGCTGCCCAAAAAGGCCACTAGGAGGATGGTACTCAGAAGGATGCCCGCTGTGCAAAAGTGCTCTCTGAGTGTCCCAGTCTCTGGCAGTTTCGCCCTGTCCCACCTGTGAGCTCCCAGGGAGCCGGGACCATAACTTCATCTGTCACCACCTGTGGCAGCCGTGGCCCCAGAGCCTGGCCAACAACCTCCCCTGACTTGGAAAAGCAAGGCTCCCTCCTCCCCTCGCCATGGGCTGGGCACTCCTGTTCCTCTCTCCTCTAACACAGCCACTGGTGTGGCCTGGCCTCCCACCAGGGTCCGCAGGCGCCAGCCAGCTCTGCCTGCCAGGGAACACCTGGCCTCCTCCCTGGGCAGCCGGCCCTCCCGTGACCCCAGCCAGCCCAGGAGCCAGATAGGGGGTCACGAGGGAAGCCTGGAAGGTTTCTTGGAACACAAGACCCGACTGCATGCCCTGCAAGGTCATGAGGCCACTGCCAGGGCCTCAGCGGGCTCCTGCTCCCAGACCGCTGGCTGCGTGGGGCTGGGGGCCACATGGGAAGCTCCCAGGGGCCCACACTGGGTTTCCCCAAATGCAGAGCCCCCTCTGCCACCCCCTGGGAGGGCTCAGAGGCAGGACCCGCCTAAGGGACCCAGCGGGCAAGCATCGCCTCGGACCAAAGCCCCCAACTCTGGGCAGCCACTCTGGCACCAGGTCCTCGGCCACCTGGACACAGGGTGGGCAGGGGCTGCCCTCACTGCCACCCCTGTCTGGACTCAGGGGCTGAGCAGGGGCTGACCTGATTTCTCAGAAGTGGCCTGAGTCACCAGGCCTGGGGATCATTTTTAGATACTGGTTTTCCCCGGCTGTCAGCCTAGGAGCTCGAATGCCAACCCCCTCCTCCTTTCACCCCTGGCTGGTGCCAGAACTCCGGGGCCTGCCAGGAAGGGCCAGGGAGCAGCTCCACCTGCCAGAGCTCACCTTGACGGCGTACTCCTGGTTGGTGATGAGGTTGACGCAGGTCTGCACGCGGGCGTGGGCACCTTCCCCAAGCACGTCCTCCTGCAGCTGGTAGACGTCTGTGGAGCGGAGGAATTGGGGTGAGGGGACCCGCAGCTGGCGCACCCTCCCTGCCGGTGGCCTCCCCGCCACCCTGCGCCCACCAGCCTCTCACCTTCGAACCTGCCCGAGAAGCTGTCAGTGGCTCGGCTGCGCTTCTTCTTCTTGCTCCTCTTCTTGGCGTCCGGGATGTCGATGGGCTGGCTGGCAGGCATGTCTGTGTGGAGGGACACCCACTGGGGCTCAGGAGGGGGCCCTGCCCGCACCCCCTGCCACGGGGGGGAATCAGCAAGCACCACGTGTCCCCACCCCTTAAGCCTCTCACCAGGGCGGGCCGCGCGCTGCAGGCTGAAGTCAGGGTCCTCCAGGTCCCTGTGGTGGGCCTGGTCTAGGGAGAAGGCCAGCTCAAAAGGGTTCTGCCCCTGCAGGACGTGACAGGACAGGAGAGTGCTCAGGCCCTGTCACGCCCTAGCACGGCCCCAGCACAGAGAACGGTCCACAGGCCAAGGCTGAGAACCCCCCAGTTAGTTACCCAGAGACAAATTCAATCTGACCCTGCTGACGCTGGATGCCAGAATAAACTCCCCACGGGGCAGGTGGACAGACCAGGGGACCTCCAGCCCCTGGGACTCCCCTCCTCCCTCCCTCCCCACTCAGGTGTGGATTTAAACATGTGCAGCCTCCTAGGACCTCAGCAGGGCAGGGGACCGTGGGACGCAGAGTCTCTTGGGTGTCAGTGGAATCCCCTAATCCAGTGGTTCCCACCGAGGGGGGATTTCAATCCCCCAGGGGACGTGGGGCAATGCTGGGGACATTTATGGTTGTCATAATTGGGACTGCTCTTGGCACAGAGTGGGTGGAGGCAGGGATGCTGCTTGGCACCTGCAGTGGCCAGGACGGCCCCTCCCCAGAGAACCACCCGGCCCCAAATACCAACAGTGTCAAAGTGGAGAAACCTCGATCTCCCCCAGGGGGAATCTGACCCTTCACCCTCAGCGCAGGCCCCTGGGTGCCCCAGGGAGGGGGTGCAGCGTGGGACAGGGACAGATGCAGGCAGACAGCTGCCTGGGGGCCCTGCCTCTGATGCCAGGGCTGAGTCACTGCAGGGCCCAAGCCACATCTTGTGCCTCAGTTTGCTCGTGTGCAGAATGGGGGCCGCCTGGCTGACCTCTGGGGATCAAAGGCAGTGGGGCAGCGCAGGGAGGTGACTCACTGGGCAGGGCTCCCAGCCTGGCAGCCGGGCCTGCTTTCCCACGGCCTGCTGGGCTGTCTCAGGCTGGCTCTGCCCTGCCTGGGCCTCAGTTTCCCCCCTCCTTCCCTACCTTGCCTGGGAAGGGGGGAGGGGGCTGAATCCAGTCCCTGTCCCCCCGCCGCCTGCCCTGCAGAGTCTCAGGCCACCTGCACACCTGTGCTGGGCCCCGAGCCTGCCCGAAACACCTCCCCACCCCCAGTTCTGTGTATCCAAACCCTCTGTATCTTCTGAGGACCACGGCCCCCCACTGAAGTGACCGACTCGGCGCTCCTGGCACCACACCTGCTGGTGGCCAGGGTCCAGCTGGGTCCCTGCTGGCCCCCAGAGACTCCTGGAAGAGGCGTCCATGAGTGTGCCAGGCCCTGTCCAGGCCACAGCCTGCATGGTCCCATTTCAGTGCCAGACACCCCTGGAGGGAGCCCCCTCGCAGGCCCTGGTACCCAGCTAAGCCCACCCCTCTGAGGGAAGGGCTATGGCAGGCATCTGCATTCGGGCCTGTTGCACTCGACAGCCTGGAGCTTGGGCGAGAGACAATGGGAAGGGTGTGACACCCTGACCCAGGGTGGGAGGACGCCAGAGATCTAATAGACCTTTTCCTAGCCCCAGACACAGGATGGCTGGAAGGACTGTTTCCGCAGAGCGGGTGTGATCCAGTTGGGGATGGAGGGTCCTTCGTGGAAGGGGTCAGGGCCTGGCTCCTGTGCAGCTGAGCTCTACGCTCTTAAGTCAGTGTCCCCAGCCACAGGGACCTTGGCAGACAGGGGGCCTACAGATGCGGTGGCAGGTCCTAGTCCCAGCGAGGATGCTGGGTGGCCTGAGCTGAGTAGCTGCCCCTCTCTGAGCCCCTAGACAAGTGGGGCAGAGCTCTGACAGGAGGGTCATCTGGCGGAGAAGCCACTCCAGGAGAGCCCAGCACAGAGGGGCCCGGCCAGACACCTCGCCTGGCACAGAGGGGCAGGTGGCGGCCAGATAGCGGGAGTGTCTGAGAACCAGGCTGCTATTCCTGCCTCCCGCCCAACCTGCCCTGGGCAGATAGTTGCTAGGAGGCCTGGCAGGGGAGGGGAGCAGGGGGCCCTCCAGCCGCCCCACAGGGCGCCAGGCACACCCAGCTCCGATAAGGTCCCCCATCCACAGGGCCTGGTGGCCACCCTGGGGCCATCACAAAGGGAGGTGACGAGAGTCAAAAGCCAGGCACGGCTCTCACTTGCTCTCTGACCTTGATCTAGTGACCACCTTAGGACTGTCGGGGGGACAGGAGACAGGTGCCTACAACCTGTGGGCCCTCAAGAGGGTGAAAGGACTTGGGGATGCAGGGCCCAGTTTAAGCCTGGCTTTATCTGGTCACCGTCCCCACAAGCCTGTCACAGTCTTCAACTCAGAAAAGCAGAGACAGATGGGCAGGCCAGAGCGACCGTGGGGATGGGACAGATCCTCTGTCGCCAGGCGCTGGGTACTGTCACTCCCTTGTCCTCGAGCAGGAGGGCCCCAGGCGGACGCCTGCTGTCTGGGAACCTCCACCTTCCCAACGTGCCTGTACACGTCCTCCCCGCTGCGTTGTGGCTGACGCGGGCGGGAGGGCATCTCAGGAGAGGTGGCCCCACCCCAAGGGAGATGGTGGGGTGGTGGGAGGGGATTCCTATCATGACCAGACCCTGGTCACCTGGAGGGGCCCCTCCTGGCCATCCCTCACCAGGGTCCCAACTCTGAGTGGGGCTGTCCGGTGGCCTTGCACAAATGCCAGCCCAGTCCCGAGCAGTGTGGGCAGTCCCGGCCCAGCCCGCCTGGGTCTGGCTGCAGCCTGGGTCTGGCTGCAGGACGCAAGTCAGCAGTCCTTGGCAGGAGGCAGCTGGAACCATCCGGAAAGTTCGAGTTTGCTTTGGCTGCCTCACTGGCCCCATGCGCTGACCTGGTCTCAGCTCACACCCAGCCCCAGGAGGGAACAGCCCATGGTCAGAGACGTCTCAGGTCCAGCCCCCGACACTCAAGGGCAGCCACTGCCCTGGAGGAAAACAGGTGACAGGCGTGCAGCAGGGGTGGGGGAGCTGGCCCACGACACTGGCTGGACAGGCCTGGGAATTGATCCGAGCAGCCTCCGCTTGCTCCTCCCACCCTGGTGCGTGGGGTGTGTACACACCACACACACAGTCCTGCCTCCCACCAGGCAACAGGTCCCTGCCCAAGGAAGCCGGGGAGGCCATTACATAACCTGGCCTGTGGGGTGGGGCGGCCGGCTGACATCACTGCGTCCCCTGGGCCAGGCCCTGTGGGGCCCCTGCCCAGCACCTGCCCTCCCCACCTCACCCCCCCAGATTCGCTCAGCCGAGACCAGGGCTCAGTCAGGCTGCTGCAAACTTCCCGCTCTGACAGGAAGCAGCACTTGGGCCTGGGTGTCTGGGAGGCACCGGGCGAGGGGACATGCAACCCACTCTCCCCTTTCACAGGCTACCTGGGCGTGGGTGTGAGGGGCATCCCACCTCGCCCAGGAGCCTGGAGCAAGGTCTCCACAAGCTACAACCAGGTGGAGACGGGGCTGTGGCCGGCTGAACCTCCCCCCGACAGTGCACAACAACTAGGGCTAGCAGGGGACACCCAGGCCCACCTGCAGTACTGGACGGGGGACCCCACAGGCCACACTCAGGGCTTGGGACAGGACTGCGGCCTGCAGACCCTTGCCCCACCAAAACACAGCCGACGGGGGCTTGCAGGGGACACACAGCCAGGAAGCCACACGGGCAGGGACGGCCCAGCACCTTGGGGTTCCCACGGGCCACAGCTGGGGAGGAGCCTGCGGACGCCCCGTCGGCGCACCCCCCGGCTGGGACAGCCCAGGCACAGGGCGGGGGCCTGCACCAGCCCCGGCCGACCCCCGAGGCAGGCTCTGCGCCCCACCACCGGCCGCTCGGGGGGCCAGCCCGGAGTGCCCCGAACCGACACGGCCCTCACCTTGAACGAACGGTGGAAGCCCTGAAGTTCGGCTGTTTTCTTCTGCACCATCTTCCGTCCGGGCCCCGCCAGCGGGGGAGGGGACGGCGGGCCGGGGGGCGGCCCGGGAGAGGGCGGCCGGGCGGGGAGCGGCCGGAGACGGGCCCCTGCGGGCGGGAGCAGACAAAGGGACCGCAGTGAGTGGCGGCGGAGGCCGGAGCGCGGCCCGGGCGGGGGCGGCAAGGGTGCCGCGGGGCCGGTTCCCCGCGCTCGGGCCGGGGTCCCCGGGGCCGCCCCGGGCTCGCACTCACCGGGGTCGGGCTCGGGTCGGGGCCGCAGTGCCGCCGCCCCCCGACGTCGCGCAGCCCGGACCCCGCTCCGCGGACCGCGCCGGAAACAGCGCCGCCGCCGCCACAGCCGCCACCGCGGACTCCTCCGCCTGGGCCGCCGCCGCCGAGAGGAGCCAGGCGCGCAGCCGCCGCCTTCGCTTTTATAGGCCCGGCCCGCCCAGGCCTCGCCCCCGACGCAGGCCCCGCCTCTGACACGCCCCCGCGCGCCGGGGGCGGAGCATCGTGAAGCGGGGAAGGCGCTCCGGGCGTCGAGTGCGGCTGCGCGCTCCAAGCAGGAGGGTCTTGTCTGCTCCGCCGCGCTCGCGCTTGCGCTGTGCAGCGCTAGGGCTGCTGGCGCGGTAGCCGCCCAGCGTCTCTCCGGACGCCTGGGGCTCGGGGTTTCCTGGGGCCCTGGCACGGAGCCGAGGCCTGCCTTATGCCCCACGCAGGGCACTTCCCTCAGCCTACCAGTCGAGGCCCAGCATACACTGACTGCTTTGCGCGATGCCCCTGCTTTAGAACCTGCCATGCCTCCCGCTTGCAGTTCCCTGATGCTGGCCCCGGCCGGGCCACTCGCACACCACCAATGCGCTTCGAGGCCCAGCCGCTCCCTCCTCCTCGTGCTGGGGGACCGGCCGCCACCACCTGCTTCCTGCCCCACCCGGGCCACACTGGCTTGGGGAGCAGGGAGCGCCCCGCGCTTGGCAGGTCCCAGAGTGGCGTGTGGGGACTGAGATCTGTGAAGGACCCTTCCTCAGTTCCGGGACAGTGTTTCCGGGACAGTGTTTCCGGGAGAACTTTGTGGCCCCAGACTGCTCAAGAGCCCAGGGGGTGGATGGAGGCCAGGGAAGGAGATGAAACTCAATTCCACGCTGGCTGGGCCCCCAAACCAGACTTGGACAGGATCAGAGAATCGGCCCTTCTTGAGCCCGGCCAGCTCCCCATCCAGCTGCACCTGTTCAGCGTCCTCACCAGGCCTCATGCCTTGGGCTTCTCCTGTCTCTTTTGGGAGCCAGGCCTCCCAGGGCCTGTGCCTCTCCTGGTGTCCTCAGGCCAGCCCCCACCTCCCCCAGGGCACTCCTGAGCCCCCTTGGCAGGGGGCTAGCAAATCTAGCAAATCTACACCTGAAATGCACAGGCTCCCAGAGACAATGGCGGTGGCCCCTGCCCCCAATGATCTGACATCTCCCCCCACAGGGAACATGGGTCCCCTGTTCCTGGTATGGCCACCAGGTGCCCCTGTATATAGGTGTGGCCAGGTGTGGGGGCTCCCCTGAGCTCTTCCCTCTTCATTCCCTGCTGGATGGAATGTCCTTTCTCTTCTCCTGGCCCCAGCTTGGCCTTCCAGAAGCTTCCAACAGCCCATCCCCACTGTCCCCCAAGCAGGCCCTGAGCTTGGAGAGGCTGGAGCCCCACTGACCTGAAGCCAGATGGGGCCCTTTTCCGGTGGGGCAGCCTCTATCTACCTGCTGCCCCCAGGTCTCAGGCCACAGGGGGGACCTCAGCCACTCCCAGGGCGCTGGGGGGAGCCTGCGGGGAACTCCCCAGCCAGACCCCAGCCCTTGGTGTTGCCCTGCATCTTGGCCATAGAGGGACAGAAAACCTTGAGCCCCCAGCCTCCCCCTTCTTGCATGTGCACGTGCGTGCCTGCGTGTGTAGACACACATTGGCTCCAGCTGCCTGGGGTGAGGCCACTAGACTTGCCTGCCCAGGTGAGAGACCTCAGGCTCCCTCCGCTCCCCCTCCCTCCCCTCCCTCCCCTCCCTCCCACTTCACCTGGCTCTCCCTCCCCGCTGCGTGTGTGCAAGTGGTCACTTGCAGGTCTGTTGTGCCGGTTGCAGGCTTTGCTCTAACGTGCCTGCGCTCCTCTGTGGGGAGGACGGGAGCAGATAGGGTTCTGCCCCTTGCAGATAGGGTTCTGCCCCTGCCCAGACTGTCTGTCGGCTCCGGGAGAGCTCAGATCTGTCTGCCGTCTGCACAGCAGTGCTGATCACCTAACCACAAGTGTTTGAAAGAAAGATGTGTTTGAGCACGTGTGTGTCTGTGTGTGCACGGCATGCAGGGGCAGTGTGAGTGCAGGAGCTTCCTGGGGCCACTGTAACGAAGGACCACACACTGGGGGGCTCAAAACAATGGAGATTTAGGTTCTAGAAGTCCTCAGGGGCAGAGGTCTGAAACCGAGGTGTGGGCAGGGCCATGCTCTTTCCAGAGGCTCCCAGGGTGGATCCTTCCTGCCTCTCCCCGCTCTGGGGACTCCAGGCACACCCTGGGAGGAAGACCTCACCTGCCTGCTGGAGGCAGGAAGCCTGGTCCTTCCTTCATCCTTCCGCAGTGTGGTCTGGGGTTGTGAAGGTGACAGACAGACACAGGGTAGGGGTGCTGACCAGGAAGTGCCCAGGGCTAGGACAACCCCCACACACACCGCTCCCAGGGGAGGGAGCCAGCCTGGGAAGGGGGCTCAGGAGTGCCCTGGGGGAGGTGGGGGCTGGCCTGAGGACACCAGGAGAGGCACAGGCCCTGGGAGGCCTGGCTCCCAAAAGAGACAAACAGGAAGTGAGGCGACAGCAGGCGGGGCCAGCGCCTGCATCAGACGGGGCTGTTCCCTCCCCTGCAATGCACCCACCAGCCCCTACTCCTGTAGGCAGTTCCCTGACTAGCAAATCTACACCTGAAATGCACAGGCTCCCAGAGACAATGGCGGTGGCCCCTGCCCCCAATGATCTGACATCTCCCCCCACACTCCATGGGTCCCCTGTTCCTGGTGTGGCCACCAGGTGCCCCTGTATATAGGTGTGGCCAGGTGTGGGGGCTCCCCTGAGCTCTTCCCTCAGCCTATCCGGGTGCACCTGACATAAGCTGTGGGTGAGCCCTGCCCCCTCCCCACTGGGCACCTGTAGGCATCCTCACCTGGGCAGGTGGGAGTTAACCCAGCAGCTCCTTGACTCCCCCAGGACCTGTTTTAGGGTGTGCTGGGGCCCAGTTGGGCCCAGAGAGACAGGGAGGCTGGGAGGGGGTGGACAGGTGGGTGGGCTTTGGGACCCTCCCAGCCCCAGGACTCACACTCTGGCTGGGACATCTCTGCCACGGTCTCTGCCTCTGCCAATGTGCACCTGCTGTCCCTCACCAGAGACCCCAGTGGCCAGGTGGGTGGTTCCCATCCTGTGTCTCTTCTCCCCTGGGAGACCCCCAGCAAGCGAGCCCAGCCTCTGCTCTGAGCTGGCCTGACACAGGTCCCACCTCCAGGGGGTTGCAGGGGCCCTGGCAGAGTGGCCTGGGGCCCACACAATGCTCAGGGATTAGCCTGTGTTTCCTGTGGGTCACCCCACACCGCCCATCACCCTCCTGGCCAGCTGCCCAGGGTCCCATAGCCAGGAGGGGAATCCCTCCCCACTGGGTGGCACGGCCTCCCCTCTGAATTGGTGGCAGGGTCCTACTTGCTGCGAGGGACGACAGGTGGGTGGTGACAGGCCCAACTGGTGCCACCCCCCCCCACCCTGAGACTCCACAGGGATGGAAGCCCAGAAAGCTTGGCCTGCCGGGACCCTGCAGCTTCCCAGAGGCCCCTCCTGCACCCAGCCTTGGATGGAGCTCGGCCAGCCTGAGCCGAAAACTGCAAACCACTTGCTTTCTTGGGGAGGGGGTCCTATTGGCCTCTGATCAGCCCCTGAGAAGCCCCTTGCTTCTACAGGGTGATTTCAGCCTGTGTGATACATAGGGTCTCCCCGAAACCCTAGAGGAAGTGTCTGGGCACGTCCTGGATTTGCCAGCTGGGGTCTTGGCTTCCCTTGTCCTCGCTTGAGCCAGGGGGAGGCAGGCTGGCCAGGCGATGGCCACTGTGACCTCCCCCTCTCTGGGCCTGGGGTGTCTGGGGGCTCCGTTATCTAGACTCCCCCTCCTGAGCCACATAGCCACATAGCAGAGCTCAGATCCTCCGCAACCTGTAGGCATGGCCACCAGATCCAGTAAACATTTAATGAAAGTACAGGGCGCCCAGTTCACTTTGCATTTCAGACAAACAGTAAATAACTTTTCAGATGTCCCAGCCATAAGTAAACCTAGCTGTCAGTACACAGATGATTATTCCTTGTTTAGCTGGAATTCCAAGGTAGCCCAGGGTCCTGTATTTTATCAGACAACCCTACAAAGGAGTGACAGTAAAAGACCTTTACCCCCAACATAAAAAGAAAGAAAAGTGTGGCGTGGGTTGTGCGAGTGTGAGCAGATCAGGCACGTCTGGGTGTGCCTGAGAGAGGCACCTCGCCCAGGTCCACTGGGCCAGTGTGTGCACCTGTGGGAGCGGAGTGGGGACTCGGGGCATGGGGCCGTGCACACCTGCCCGTGTGTGTGTGCACTCACTGGAGAGTGCGGTGGGTGCCCATGAGACCTCACCTCCTGGTTCCCACCTGTCTGGGCACCCAGGGACACAAACCGCAGCCTGGGGACGGGGGTCCCAGCTACGTGAGAGGCCTGGGCAGAGTTGTCCCGGGACCCCGCTGGCTGGGACCTCTGGCCATGCGGCAGGAACGTCTGATGCAAGTGGCTGCAAGTGTCCCTTCCTGCTGGCTGACTCACCCTCACCTCATTCCAGTGGCTCAGTAGTCCTGGGGACAGAGCCAGGGCCTGCTGTCCTCCACTGGGGGCTGGGAGCGGGCAGGGCAGGTGCGGCCAGGAGCTCGGGGCTGTCCATCTGCCCAGGCTGGCCGTGGGACCTGTCTACCCTGCCGTGATGCAGGGAGGGTAGCACTGTGCATGTCCCACCCCGTTGAGGTCAGTCCCTGCACAGTTCCCAAGGGAAGTGTGGGGGCAGGGCCAGGTGGCTGGGCAGGGCTGGCCCAGGAGACAGCCAAAGGCCACCGCCCTGCCCCAGTGACCGTGGAAGAAGCTCTTGGCTGGGAGGCTGGTCACCTGGTTTCTTCTCCTCCAAGGATGTTATTACCCTCCTTGGAGAACAGACGACGCCCAGGTGGCTCTCACCAGGAGCCTGGTGTCCTGCTCCCAACAGGGACCTGGGCATCACAAAGGATCCTAGTTTTGAGAGGGGTCTTTTGGGGTACATGTGCAGATCCTGGGAGGGGAATGGCCACGGCACCTTTCATAGCAAAAGGGACTCTGCAGATGGGATTGAGTTGAGGACCCTGAGACGGGAGGTCACCCTGGATGATCCCGGGGGTGCCCAGTGTCAGCACAGGGTCCTCCCAGAAGAAGGCAGGAAGGTCGGAGGCAGAGACCGGAAGACGCTGCGCTGCTGGCTCCGAAGGTGGAGGAAGGGCCCCTCTAGACGCTGGGAAGCGGGGTGAACCCTGGGCTGGACTCCGATCTGCGGGGCTGTGAGAGCCCCTGCCCTGGCGGTGACCTGCGACAGCCACACGGGGGACTTCCGCGGCACCTCGGAGGCACCGGGGTCCCCGTGCTGCAGAAGCAGGAATTGAGGCCGGCGCGACCCGGCAGGCAGGGGGCCTCCCTGGGCTTCCTGGCCGGGACCACCGAAGGTCACAGGCCCCGCAGGGCTGGGGACACGCGGTGCGTCCGGGCGGGCAGGGTCTGGCCGCCGGGCTCCCGGGCGGGGAATGGCGCCCACTCCCCGCAGGTGCACTGCGGTGTCGCCTGGACGCCGATGTCCCCGCAGGCGCCCCCCAGGCGGGTCCCCAGGCCGTGGCCCCGCCGCTGCTCCGCGGTGACAGCGCGGCGGGGACATTGCGGGAGCGCCCGGCCGCGCGCGCCTGCGCACTGGCTGGCCCGGGTGCCAGGGCCCCTTTGCCCCGCGGGGCGGGGGGGCGGTTACCGGGCAACGCGTTTGCGTCATCCAACCTGGCGTGGCGCCCGGGGCGCCAAGGGCGAGGGAGGCGGGGCCCTGGCTCTGGATCAATAGAACTCCAGAGACTGAGCGTGAGGGGCGTGGCCAGAGCTCTCTCTCAAGCCAATAGAATTGTTGTTGTCCGGCCGCGCGAGCAGGGCTGCGCCCCTCTTAAAGGCGCGTTGCTGCACGCCTAGCTTGCCTGTGGGTTCTGGGCAGCGGCTTGGGGTTAGGGATTGGGGGTCAGTGGGCCGGGCCCATCTCCAACCCCTTCTCTGCCATGCTATGTGACTCCAGGTCAGGCGTCGGCCTCCAGAGCCTCAGTTTCCCCACGGACACAGAAGGGGGTGGCGCATCCAGAGCTCGCTGCTCCCCAGGGGCGGGCGCCCTGCACTTATGGGGTACCAATGGTGCGCACTTGGGCCTCCTGCAGCGGCCGGCCGGTTCCTCCGCGGGGCACAGGGAGCGCCCCCCAATTCCCAGAGGGGAGGCCAGGTCTGGGAGCCAGGATGTGACCCCAGGCTTCAGGACCCAGTCCACCGGGCACGGTCCAACGGCCCAAAGCACCCGGGCAGGTGGTCTGGATCTAGCCCCCCAGTGGACTCCGGGGGCAGCGGCTACAACCACAGTGTCCCCCCCCAGGTGGGCCCTATTGTCTACTCTCAAGTCGGTGAATCAGAAATCAGGGGCATGAAAAGACATCATGGCCCACCTGCAGAAGTGACCCACCAGCCCACTCTCCTGGCACCCTCTGTGTCCCTAGCCTGAAGTGTCCCCAGGCAGCCCTCGGGGACCACACGTGCTGGAGGCCTGGCACCCCTGCCAAGCCTGGCACCAGCAAGGGGGCTGGTCCCTCTTGTCACGGGAAGTGGCACACCCCTGGCCATGTGGATGTCTGTGGGGGCTATTATTCAGTGGCCCAGCATCTTGGGCTCCCCCCAACACCCTGAACCCCGTTGTCGCCATGGGCCTTCCTCCCGCTGGGACTTCGGGGTTCCCTGTCCACCGCCAACCCGGGACACCATGTTTTCCTCTTTCCTGCTTCCTGCCGTAGTCTGGGACATACCTCAAGAGAGACTGTTTAAAGGTCTGCATTTCTCTGTGACTTTGATGTTTTTTCTGATAGTTTTTTGTTGTTTTTTTTTTTTTTTTGAGACAGAGTGTCACTCTGCTGCCTGGGCTAGAGTGAGTGCCGTGGCATCAGCTAGCTCACAGCAACCTCAAACTCCTGGGCTCAAGCGATCCTTCTGCCTCAGCCTCCCGAGTAGCTGGGACTACAGGCATGCGCCACCATGCCCGGCTAATTTTTTCTATATATTTTTAGTTGGCCAATTAATTTCTTTCT